>CAUYRH010079597.1:0-31760 GCA_963574655.1 Perodicticus potto
AACATAAAAGATGTGAAGTCTCCATCTTTTTAATGGCTGCATAGTATTCCATGTTGTACATCTACCACAATTTGTTAATCCATTCATGGGTTGATGGGCACTTGGGCTGTTTCCATGTCTTGGCAATTATGAATTGGGCTGCAATAAACATTCGGGTGCAAATGTCTTTGTTGTAAAATGATTTTTGATCATCTGAGTATATACCTAGTAGAGGAATTACGGGATCAAATGACAGGTCTACTATTAGTTCCTTGAGCATTTTCCAAACTTCTTTCCAAAAAGGTCATATTAGCTTGTATTTCACCAACAGTGTAGTAGTGTTCCCTTCTCTCTGCATCCATGCCAACATATGTAGTTTTGAGATTTCGTTATATGGGATCTTATTGGAGTTAGATGATATCTCAAAGTGGTTTTAATTTACTTTTCTCTGATGATTAAAGGTGATCAGCCTTTTTTCATATGTTTGTAGGCCATGAGCCTGTCTTCTTCAGAGAAGTTTCTGTTCTAGTCTCTTGCCCACTTAGAAATGGGGTTATTTGTTCTTTTCTTATTGATCAGTTTGAGTTCTCCATGGATTCTAGTTATCAAATTTTTATTGGAAGCATAATCTGCAAAAATCTTCTCCCATTCTGAAGGTTTTCTGTTTGCTTTACTTACTGTGCAAAAGCTTTTTAGTTTGATCAGATCCCAGTAATGTATTTTTGGTGTTGCTTCAATTGCCCAGAGGGGTCCTCCTCATAAAATATTCTCCCAAGCTGATTTCTTTAAGTGTTTTCCCTGCATTTTCTTCTAGTATTTTTATAGTTTCATCTCTTAAGTTTAAATCTTTAATCCAGTGAGAGTCAGTTTTTGTTAATGGTGAAAGGTGTGGGTCCAGTTTCAGTCTTCTACAGGTCACCAGCCAGTTCACCCAACATCATTTGTTAAATAGGGAGTCTTTCCCCTACTGAATGTTTTTGATAGGCTCATCAAAGATCAAATGATGATAAGTAGCTAGGTTCATCTTTTGGTTCTCTATTCTGTTCCATAAATCTACCACCCTGTTTTTGTGCCAGTATCATGGTGTTTTGATCACTATAGATTTATAATATAGCCTGAAGTCTGGTAACTTGATACCTCCTGATTTGTTTTTATTTCTGAGTAATGTATGGGCTATTCAAGGTTTTTTCTGATTCCATATAAAAATGAAGCACTATTTTTTCAAGCTCTTTAAAGTAGACAATGGTGCTTTAATAGGGATTGCATTAAATCTGTAGATTGCTTTGGGTAGTATGGACATTTTAACAATGTTGATTCTTCCCAGCCATGACCATGGTATGTTTTTCCATTTGTTAACATTTTCAGCTATTTCTTTTCTCAGGGTTTCATAATTCTCTTTATAGAGATCTTTCACATCCTTTGTTAGGTAAACTCCAGAGATTTCACCTTCTTTGGCAGCACTGTAAAGGGAATAGAGTCCTTGACTATATTTTCAGCTTGATTATTGTTGGCATATATAACAGCTACTGATTTGTACGTATTGATTTTGTATCCTGAGATGTTGCTATATTCCTTGATCACTTCTAAGATTTTTGTAGTTGAGTCCCTGGGATTTTTCCAGGTATAGGACCATATCATCAGCAAAGAGTGAGAGTTTCATCTCCTCTGACCTTATTTGGATACACTTGATCGCCTTCTCTTGCCTGATTACAATGACTAAGACTTCCATTACTATGCTGAAAAGCAGTGGAGACAATGGGTATCCTTGCCTAGTTCCTGATCTGAGTGGAAATGTTTTCAATTTTACTCCATTCAATATGATATTGGCTGTGGGTTTGCTGTAGATGGCCTCTATCAGTTTAAGAAATGTCCCTTCTATGCCAATTAAGTGTTCTGATCATGAAAGGATGATGGATATTATCAAAAGCTTTTTCTGCATGAATTGAGAGAATCATATGGTCTTTGTTTATTTTATTTATGTGGTGTATTATATTTATAGATTTACATATGTTGAACCAACCTTGTAGCCCTGGAATAAAAACAACTTGATCATGGTGTATAATTTTTTTTGATGTGCTGTTGAATTCTGTTTGCTAAGATCTTATTGAATATTTTTGCATCAATATTCATTAATGATATTGATCTATAATTTTCTTTGTTGGACCCTTTCCTGGTTTGGGTATTAGGGTGATATTTTCTTCATAGAATGTGTTGGGAAGTATTCCTTCTTTTTCCATTCTTTGGTAAAGGTTGTATAATATAGGTACCAGTTCCTCTTTAAAGGTGTGATAGAATTGAGATGTGAAGCCATCTGGTCCCAGACTTTTCTTTTTGGGGAGATTTCATATTGTTGATGCTATTTTAGTGATTGGTATAGGTCTATTCAAGATTTCTAATTCTTTCTGGTTGAGTCTAGGAAGTTGGCTTGCTTCCAGGTATTGGTCCATTTCCCTCAGATTTTCATATTTCTGGAAATAGAGTGTTTTGTAGTAATCACTGAGGATTTTTTTTGAATTTCTGAGGTGTCTATTGTTACACCTCCTTTACCATTTCTGATAGATGATATTAGAGATTTTGCTTTTCTATTTCTGGTTAGGTTGACCAAAGGTTTATCCATTTTATTACTCTTTTAAAAAAACCAACTTTTTGTTTCATTGAGCTTCTGAATGATTCTTTTGTTTTCAATTTTATTTAATTCTGCTCTAATTTTAGTTATTTTTTTTCTTCTGCTGGGTTTGAGGTTGGAATGTTCTTCCTTTTCCAGTTGCTTGAGATGATGCATTAAGTTGTTGGCTTTCTCTTTTTCTGTTTTCTTGTTGAAGGCTTTCAGTGCTATAAATTTCCCTCGTAGGACTGCCTTTGCAGTATCCCACAAATTTTGATAATTTGTATCTTCATTATCATTTTGTTCCAAAAATTTGGTAATTTCCTTCTTAATCTTATCTTTGACCCAGCTATCATTCAGCCTAAGATCATTTAGTTTCCATGATTTTGTTTAAGCATGAAGATTCCTGATGTTGTTGAGTTCAACTTTCATTCCCTGGTGGTATGAAAAGATACAAGGAATAATTTCTATTCTTTTAAATTTGCTGAGGTTAGACTTGTGTCCTAGAATAGGATCTATTTTGGAGGATGACCCATGGGCTGATGACAAGAATGTTTATTTAGTTTTATTAGGATGAAATGTTCTGCAAAGGTCTGTAAAGTCCATTTGTTCTAGGGTCAGGTTTAAGTCTAGTATTTGTTTGGTTTCTTCTTGGAGGATCTATCCAAAACTGTCAAAGGGGTGTTAAAATCTCCAACTATTATAGTGTAGAAAGATATCAAGTTGTTCACATCCATTAGAGTTTGCTTTATAAACTGAGGAACATTCTGATAGGGTGCATAAATGTTAATTATTGAAATCTCTTCATGTTGGTGTTTCCCTTCACAATATGTAGTGGCCATCCTTATGTTTTATCTTTGTTGGCTTAAAGACAATTGTATTTGCAAAGAAAATTGCAACTCCTGCTTTTTTCTTATTTCCATTTGCCTGTATTATAGATGTCCATCCCCTCACCCTGAGTCTGTTTTTATCCTTTAAGGAAAGATGAGATTCTTGCATGCAGCAGATATCTGGTCTGAGTTTATGTATCCAGTTAGCCAACCTGTGCCTCTTTAGAGGACAATTTACACCATTCACATTAATTAAGAGAATTGATAAGCCTGGTAGTGTTTTGAGTGTCATGTTTTTCAAGTATCCAATGGACATTTTTAATCCTTTCACCACCGTGGAAGTTGGGTTTTGTGCAAAAATTTCTGAGTTTACTTTGGTGGTAGAGCATTGTGCTGGTCATTGTGGCAGATGGGCCTGAGAATATCCTGGAGAGCTGGTTTAGTTATGGCAAATTTCTTCAACATGCATATGTCATTAAAGTATCTAATTTCTCTATCACAAATGAAACTCAGTTTAGCTGGATACAGCAGTGGTTCTCAACCTTCCTAATGCCACGACCCTTTAATACAGTTTCTCATGTTGTGGTGACCCCCAGCCATAAAATTATTTTTGTTAGAACTGGTAGGGTGAGATTGAATTGGGGTTCCCAGCTAGAAAAAGACAATCAGAATCTTACCAAAGTGCTAAGCTTTGTAATTGTGGCTTATACTCTACAACCTTACACAGGCCCCTTTCAGAACTTTGGCCAGAGACTTAGAGGACCTACTTGATGAGATAGCGCAAGCTGGCACTGTTTTGAAATCAGCCAACCTCTATCCTATCCTAAGAAGCCATGGTATTAGGTTTAAATCTCAGCCGTGGAGAGATACAGACAACTGTGGCATCCTGCCCCCACTCTTCAGTTCTTTTCCACTACAGAACATCTAAGGTCAACCTCAGAGTGTCCCCAGATGGACAGCCACAGACATGAGTTCCAATCAAATTGTCTCAGGCAGTATAAACCCTGCCCAACAAAGACGGATCCAAGGGTCTCCAATCACACCACTGGAGCCAGGGGTCCACACCCCCACCCGCCAGACTCAGTCCACACAGGTGTCCACACCCGGAGGCTTGCCAGCTCTGATGGAGTCAGTGGACCATGCCCTTGCCCTCAGGTCTTGGTCCACACCCAGCAAGCCTATGCTCACTGTCCCATTTGGGGCCTGGGACCAGCCCTGCCCACCAAACTCAGTTCACTCTGGGCAACCACTCTCCCGCTTATGGTCTCCATCAGAACTGAAGGTTCTACACCCCCTCCACCAGACACAGCCCAAGGGTCAACACCACCACTGGCTGGGCAAAGTCATAACCAGGGGACTATTCCTCCTCCCCAAGTGTCCCTTTCTTCTTATGCCCTCTTTCTTCCCCACTAGTCACAGATTACATCCTGATGTTCCACCGTCCATACTATGCTCAGATCTCTCAGGAAAAGACAAAACACTCTGTGCTCTGCAGGGAACTTCAGAACTTCAGACTGCCAGGCAAGGAGGGAAGGGTGGACTGGGAGTTTAGAATTGTGGGGGAAAATATTTGTTCAATTTTATGCCCGGCGGGGTGGTGTCTAAGTTCATAAGTAGGACCTCCCTGGAGAAAGAGACCAGCTGGTTAGTGGCTCTTTCCAGTGAGGTAAAGTGAGAGGTCTTTTGTTCCCTACTCACTTGCAGAGAGCCTGCAGCAGGCCTCCTGCATGGGGAAGGAGTCTCCCGCCTCTAGTCAATAGGCTTTGTACCTGTAATTTGTTTTCTTGAATGCTCTTCCTTGAAGTCACAGCTTGTCAAACTTCTTTCTTGACCCAGATCACCACCTTTGACTTCAGAGAGTCAGATTCTGTCTAGTTTCTCTCTCTCTGGTCAGGAACCTCTGCAGAGGGTTGCTACTAGTCAGCCATCTTTGCAGAATTCCAGGCAATACCTTCTCTCTTGTGGTCTTTAGCAATTTAACTATGGTATTCATGGGTATGGGTTTTTTTGTATTTATTCTGATTTGGGGTCTACAGAGGTTCTTGAATGTATGCATCGATATCTTTCATACAATTAGAAAATTCTTAGCCATTATTTCTTTAAATATCCTGCTGCATCATTTTCTCTCTAATCTCTTCCTCAGGAACTCTTAACAAAAGAAAGAAAGTTAGACTTTTCCATTGTGTCCCAAGTGTCTCTTTCTACCTCAATTTGAATATGTTTTATCAACCTTTCAGTTTGCTAATCCTATCTTCTTCTGTGTCTTATATGAGTTTAACAAAGGCTACTAATTAAGTTCTTATTTCAGGTATTGCATTTGTCACTTTTAAAGTTTCTACTTAATTCCCTTCTTTATTTAATTATCTCTTTATGGATCAGCTTTGGGCCTGTTACCATTGTCTTTTTAATATTGTTTTCAGTCATATAATCTGTCTCTTAAAATTCTAAACATCCTATATAAAAAAATTATACAGACTTTAGAAAGCTATTATCCACCACAGAGGGTTTATCTTTTCTTCCAGTAGACAGAAAGAGTAAAGAACTAATCATTTTAATTTAATCAGGGACAAAGCTGACTCAAAGCTGAACTGAAGCTTCTGTAAGTATTGGTCTGCCTCTGATTTACCCCTAGTCCTAGGGCTTGATTACTAGGATGTCTTCCCTGCCATAATCTTCATCCTCAGAACATTGACACTATGGAAAATTCTGTTCTGAATTTAAGAGATTTATGATTTAGCTGTTCCTGTTCCATACCACTTCAGAGTAAGAATATGAAACGCAATGGGAGAAGTTAAAGAAGAAGGACAAAGAATGGCTACAGTCCAAACTTTAAGAATGTTTTGTTGTAAGCAGAGCAAATAGGGTAGCTGGAGGAGAATGTGTAGCCAAGAGGTATTTTTGTAAAGATAGAAAGAGTGTTCAAGATACTAGAGACAGTGTCAAAATGGTATCATTACTGATGGGTTAGGAAGCTCCAAGTAGAGGAAGACAGTGTCAAATGGTAAAGCCTTTGGCAAATGAAGGGAAGTAGCCAGAAAGCTGACAGGTAACAGGAACTAGGAGGGGTAGCTAGAAGCTACAAAGGACCCAGAATCTATAATGACTAGGAAAATAAAAACAGCCTCTACTTAAGGCTCAGGGACAGGAGTTTTTAATTAGAACAAGAAGGTAAAGGGAGAATTCAAAGATGATGATGATGACTAGAGAAGAGATATATTGTCAGGGGGTGGGAAAACTAAAGAGTCATATATGTTAGCATGAGACCATCTACAGATGAATAAATTCTAGAGTCATCACAGTATAGAGGGAATTGGATAAGCACATCCAGTGAAAGAATGTAGAAAGAGAGAAAGAGGTCAAGGATGAAGGTCTGGGAAGTCAAGAGAAAGAGAAAAAGTCAAGAGGTGGGAGGCCAAGTGAAGAAAGTATTTCTAGAAGGAAATAGTTAACCAAGTGGAATCTTCCTGAAATGTCAAGGAAAGGGAGGAATTACTAAAGTGATCTCTGAGTTACAGTTCAAGATGTGATGAAGACAGAATCTTGGTAGAAATAAGTTAAAGAATGGTGGGTACAAGGGACCACAGACAGTTGTTTAGGTAAATGTTTACCAATGGAAGCAGAGATGATACAGCTTTTCCCCTCCCCAATCAGAAAAGCTAGAATATGTATGAAAAAAAAATTAAAATTTCAGAAATTATATTGACAAGGTATAAGTTATGGTTCCTGAGATCTTATCCTGAGGAGGGTAAGATCATTGAAACCAACAAAGAACTGAGAAAGCAGGGTGGAGGAATCATCCATCTGGATTTGAAGGCATTAAACTTTGTGACCAAGTGAATGGTAGAGAAGATGACAGTGAGCTGTGTGTCAACATCTTTAGTGACAAGGAGTGACTAGGATGTTGACTAACAACAAGAGGAGTAGGAGGCTATGGTCTAGTGATATGTTCTGTAATGCTTGTCTTTTAACTTAACAAAATTACATTCTTAGAAGGAAAAGAGAAGCTATATTCTCAGGGGACAGCAGAGTTTCAGTTACTGCAGTTAGAAAAGGGAGAGTCTACCTGATACTACTATCTGGGCCCCAGAGGATCCAGTCAAAGGATAGAGCCTGCTCAGAGTAGAACGAGGGTAGGGACTTTGATAATCTCAAAGTCCACTAAGAGGAAGGGCCAGTTCAACAGAACACAAGCCATGGAGTGGTCTACTGAAGGGCAGTGAGGGTCCAAGAGGCTCATAAGTCTTCCAAGGAGAGTGTCTGAAGTTGGTTCCCGAGTAGAAAACTTAAAGCCTATATATTTAGGCTTTCTCCAAGTTAGTCTAAGTCTCTTTAAGTAAAAACACAGAAGATACAAGAAGTTAAACTGGGGGAGAACATTATTGACAACATTATTGCCTCTGAGAAAAAGCCAGTGGGGAAGCGTCTGCCCCAGGTTACCAAATGGGACATTGGCAAGGCACCTAGGGTAGATTTCCCTCACTCAAGAGTGACATCCATGCACACACACAAAGCCCAGAAATAGCCATCACGTCAGCTTTCACAACAACAATGACCAACTTGTCACTATTTATTTTTAAGTCCATAGGTGTGGACCCTCTGCCAGCTAAGCTGTCCTATGACAAGTCACATGACCAAGTTTGGGTCCTGAGCTGGGGAGATGTACACAAGTCCAAACCAAGCCTCCAGGTATGTTGAGCACGCGGAGGATATGAGGACTCTCCTCCTGTAAAATAAGCGGCTCCTGCTTCCCTGGCTGGCTAATCACAATTATCCAAAATATGTCTGTAAAGACTCAAGAAGAGGAAACAGCCTGAGGCCAATGCCCCTCACAGGCCGTGAACAGGGCATCACCACCAGCTCCGCCTTTAAAGGCCGCAGCAATGACAATGGACAGGATGATGTCATGACAACAAAAATGTGGCACCCAGTCCCCAGCCAGCCAGCCCTACAATACCTGAACCAGTAGTGCCTGGGGCCATATAGAACGAGCCCCTGGCAGTAAGAAGGGAGACAATACTGTCTTTGCCTCAGTCAGGGCAGGCAGGGAGTAGGCACTGGCCAGGAAAGCCGAGAAAGGGAGGGAAGCAGGAGCAGCAGTACAGCCCTAAAGGGAAGTGTATTGACTGAGCGCTGCCCCTGCGCACCCCAGGCAGTGCGGCCATGGGCCCCTACCATCAGCCACTGTGCTGCCTCTTGGGAAAGGCCGAGGCCAGAGAGGGAGGGGACCCCTCTCTCAGCAGGGATCCACAGGAGGATCCATCACCACAAAAGTGATGTGAATGCCTGTTTTCTCAGTTCTCCCAAGGAAGGTGCATAATACCATTCTAGATGCACAGGAAAGAAGTTAATTTGTTATACACAGCGGATGGCTCCAGGCACTAGGGTTTAACTGTCTCTCAGAACCCCAGCTGAGAAGGGCTGCAGATGGAGCCAAATCTGCCCCAGAACCAAGGCCAGGAAGACCGGGGTGTGGAGAAGCTTCCTCATGGGGCCTAACTACCTGCACTGATGGACCAGTGAGAAGACTCTACTCCACTTTCTACAAACTGAAGCTACTGTCACTTAAGGGAAGCCCCCAACCATTTTGGGGCCCCAGTGCTAATAAAGTAATAATAACCTAGTAGCCCAGAATAACAGCCTGGAGACACAGAGCTGCCAGAGGGACCAGCAAAAAATCAGAAAGCACTTCAGAAAATTCAAGGGGAAGAACCACCACAATCTTTTGGAACTAAAACTGAGCAAAAATTATTTCCCAGTTTAAAATTTCAATAGATGGGGTGGCACCTGTTGCTCAGTGGGTAGCGCACTGGCCACATACACTGAGGTTGGCGGGGTCAAACCTGGCCCGGGGCCAGCTAAAACAACAATGACAACGGCAAAAAAAAAAAATCTGGGCATTGTGGCAGGCACCTGTAGTCCCAGCTACTTGGGAGGCTGAAGCAAGAGAATCGCTTAAGCCCAAGATTTTGAAGTTGTTGTGAGCTGTGACACCACGACACTCTACCGGGGGTGACATAGTGAGACTGTGTGCCAAAAAAAAAAAAAAAAAAAAAAACTGCAATAGATGGGTTGAAATACACATAGTTACACATAGTTTCTACTGAGACCAAAAATAGTAGTCAGAAAGATTAAAAGAAAAAAAAAACAAGAAAGTCACTCTCAAATCACAGAGCAGATGTATGAAGAGATTGACACCTAAAGTGGGAATGATAAAAGCTTGGAAAAAAAACATAAAGATTAGAACGGAGTCAAACATTAAGTAAATTTGGAATAAAAATGTTCATGCTGAAGAAACTTAATCATATAGGTTGAAAGGATCTATAAGTTCCAGCTAAATTGGTGAGAAATAACCCATCTCTGCACTTAAGAAAAAAATTCCATAACTGAAGGGGAAATCTTAAAAGTTTTAGGGCACAAAGAAGACATTACCTATAAAAGGAAAACCAAATTGGCAATGGACTTCTCACTGACAATGGAGCTGGAAGATCATGGAATCACGTCTCCACGCTACTAAAATGAAAGGGCTGGAAACCCAAGAGTCCTATTCCCAGACAAAACATGGTTCACCTATCAGGACAAAAGACATTGTATGCAAGAACTCCCAGGCCCCATCTGAGGATAGACACCAGTAAACGTCAAGTGAACCAGATCAGAGGCATCAAAGTGAAGAACAGTAAGAGGGAACGGTGGCAAGTAATGAACTGAGAGGGGAAGATCTAAAAATAAAAGGAAAATGGATGGGAAGAGACTATCCAGAAATGCACAATAAGTGCTAAATAAGGACACTTGAATTAGAGATATATTGAAAAAAATTCCAATACCAATCTGTAATAAAAGATGTATTATTTCAGTAAAAATAAGAGTAGGGAGTACAGGAAGTAGGAGAGAGTAAAAATACTCCAAAAAGAAAAAAAATCTCACTTTATTAGGATAAGAAAGGATATAGAGAATGTTTTTGGAAACTGGTAGTTGAGAAGTGACTATCTCGTTATTCCCAGTATGACAAATTAAATTCTATTAGGGTGTCTATTAGGGCTCAAAGGAGTAGGACGCCGGCCCCATATGCCAGAGGTGGCAGGTTCAAACCCAGCCCCGGCCAAAAACTGAAAAATAAAATAAAATAAATTATCCTATTAAAAGCAGAAATGATCAGCTTGGTGCCTGTAGCTAAGAGGCGCCAGCCTCATGTACCAGGGCTGGTGGGTTTGAACCTGGCCAGGGCCTGCTACACAATGACAACAACAACAAAAAAGCCGGTCATTGTGTCGGGCGCTTGTAGTCCCAGCTACTTGGGAGGCTGAGGCAAGAGAATCACTTAAGCCCAAGAGTCTGAAGTTGCTGTGAGCTGTGATGCCATGGCACTCTACCAACTGCAACATAGTGAGACTCTGTCTCAAAGAAAAAACAGAGATGATCAAATTTAATTTAAAAAAAAAGAAGAAAAACCAGCAATAACTTGAGGTGATAATAAAGAAGGCTAAATGTAAAAGAGTGAAAACAATGATGACAGGTAAACAAAAAGATACTCATGAGTGATAATGTTAACATCAGACAAATGAAAATTGAGGATTAAAAGCACTAACCAGAATATTGGGAGACATTAGGGGATGAACAGCCAATATATGTCAAACAATATAACAACTAAATACATAAAACAAGAGTGATTAAAAAGACAAGAACTTGATTTAAAATGTACTTAAATTATATATTCAAAAGAAACAAAATGATGACAGGACATTGAAAAATATAAACAGGAAACTTGATTTAGTACATTTAGAGAAAACATTTCATCTGTCAAAGAGAATTTTTTATGTGTCCACATATGCGAAAGTACATCGCTAAAGAAAACTTTAAAATTTTTGTAAAAATAGATGTTATAGGTTATTTTATCAGATAAGAAAATACTTAATAACTAGATAACTATTGAATCAAAGAAGAAATTAAAAGGAAAATTCCAAATGGTCTTAAAAGTAATGAAAAAGAGACTATTTCACATCAAAACCTATGGGACACAGAGGAAGCTATCCCCAAAGAATATTTATGGCTCAAAAGCCTGCAAAGGAAGTATTTTTGAGAAATTAGAAAAAAAAAAAGCAAAGTTACTGACTAGAAGAGATTAATAAAGGTTGAAATCAATAGAAAACAAAAAGTATTCACTTTGGTAGCACATACACTAAAATTAGAACAATACATAAAAGATTATCATGACCCCTGCTCAAGGATAACAAACCAATTTATGAAGCATTCCAGATTTTATTTTTTTCTCTCAGCTTACAGAGAGAGTAGTGCAACTACCAACTTTAGTGCATAATTATAAGTTTCAAAGCTTTTATCATTCAGTTTTATATTTTATTCTGGATCTAGAAAAAAAAGAACAAATAAATTAATCCTTTACAACCTTGAAAACAGGATGGACAAAAATAGACAAAATAAGGAATGAGAACAGGGATGGTATTGCAAACAGAGGAGATATCTGCAATTGAAACTCAGAGGCAAACAAATTTTAAAACCTAGAGGACTAGATTACTTGCAAAAGGTAAAAATAAGTAAAAAACTAACCTATGAAATACAGCAATTACCATAGAAGATATTTTTAAAGATTAAAAAAAGTTCTGGCTTAGCACCTGTAGCACAGTGGTTACAGTGTTGTCCACATACACCAAGGGTGGCGGGTTCAAACTCAGCCCAGGCCAACTAAACAACAATGACAAATGCAACCAAAAAATAGCCTGGCATTGTAGCTGGCATCTGTAGTCCCAGCTACTTGGGAGGCTGGGGCAAGAGAATCAGTTAAGCCCAAGAGTTTGAGGTTGCTGTGAGCTATGACACCACAGTACTCGACTGAGGGCGACACAGTGAGACTCTATCTCAAAAAAAAAAGATATTCAGCTGAGTTTTATCAAGTCTTCAAAATAGAGATAATTTTACTATTACTTGAACTATACCAAGACCATGGGGGAATATGTACAGCTCCTTGGTTTATTTTAAAGAGTCAGTATAATTATAATTATAAAAATGAAGTAGTATAAAATTAAAACTATAGACTAATCTCACTTATGAATATAGAACAAAATTCTGAACATAATATTAAAAAGAGAGTCCAGCAATAGGCTTAGACCAGGACACTCATTCCCCACATGCAATGATTTACTCTCAGGAAAGCAGCCGGCCTTTTATAGATACCAACGAATTAAAAGAAAAAAAATGTAGAATATCCTCAATAAATGCAGAAAAGGCATTTAATTAAATATAGAAGGCATTCTTAGTAAAAATCATAAATTAGGACTACAGGGAAATTCTTCAATTATAATAAAGACTATCCCCCCAAAACCAATAGTATATCTTTGCCTAAATGACAAAATCCGAAAAGCATTTTAATACCAGAAATTAGACCACAATGTCCACAAAAGACACCAAATTCTTTCACCAAAAGAAAGACTAAGGAAACCAGTACTTACAAAACTGCTTCTGGAAAAGTCAACTGGTGAGTAATTTGGAAATGTGAACCAAAGGCCCCAAAGAATGACTTTTGACCCAGCATACAACATGACATGTTACTGAATTACATTTGCAAAACATTAAAAATAAAATCCTAATATTGTTTCTAAGCATCTAACACTAAGGATTTGTTTTAAAACAAACTTTGCTAAGACTTCTTGAATATGTCTCTGTGAATGCGGCTCATTCCACGAAGGCCCATCCCAGCAACTAATGTTTGAAATTTGGCATCTTCCCGAATTCTTCCCAGAGCCATCTTGCCCACCTTTCCCAGGCCAACTTTCAGATGCCTCTCAGCCTGTCTCACTTTGCTCCCCACCACAAGTCACTTCTTGGCTGGCCTTTTGCACCCCTCTGAGCGAGATGCCCAGCCTTCTTGTACCCACCCTGGCAAGCAACTGGCCTACATGGACATTCAGGCACATACGGACTCCTGAACCAAGCCCACAGAGCTAACAAATTTGAGGGCTTGACGGTTACCCTTGGGGCACTTATGGGCTGAGCCAGGTGCTAAGACACAAGAAAAAGCCAAGAAGGAATTCTTGACTTGGAGAAACAAGGCTGACAAGCGCCCATCGGTTCAATGGCCCATGGTCTGCGTTTTTGATGAAATCACCTCTGAATATAGGGTGTCAGAGCAGCGAAGTGTGAATGACACTGACCGATGACAGCCCATAATTTTCCATCTCTACTATAACCTAAAATGACAGGCCTGGATATCAAGTAATGATTACATGGCAGCTTGGAATTCTCTAGCGTTTTCCTTCAGACTCTGTAAGATCCAGTTTCCTAATGCTGATCTTTTCTTAATGCCAGTTGTATGAGTTTTTTCCTGGGGACTTTCCATGGGAGTATCATTTGACCATTTAAAAAACAAATCACAGGAAAATAATCAAATGCAACTTCAGACCCACCCTGAGACTGAGAACCGCAGCCTGCTTTACTCCAGGCCAGCACTCTGCCTGTTCCAGGGCCTAACATCTGCCTGCCATCCTGCCCAGAGCATCTGGGTTTGTCCTTGGGGCCCATGAGGCAAAACTGCTCATAAGCTGGCCAAACCCTTCATCTGGCTGCTGGTCTATCCCTTCTGGGCAATGGCCTAGAGCTTGAAGACTGATGAGCATGTGCAGCGGGAAGGAGCACACGGGCTAGCTGGCTTGGGCCTCTGTGGTGAATGGGACGCTGCCAGCCTGGCCACAGAGACTCGATGGCAGGGCCTCCAGATCACTCTCTCATCCAATCTGACACCACCCAGCTCTGTTCTAAGCTGCCAGAGTACCCTTGCCCTGACACAAACACAGCAGAACATGCCTCTCTGTGCCTCCTGCTACGTCCACCAAGGAGAACATGTTACCTCCAGGGAAACAAAGGCAGCCATGCTCTGTCGCTACCAATTTGTACGAAGCACAGAGCCTAATTGTTTACTTTCCACAGAAAGTTCCCTCCATGAGATCAGAACCTCGTCCCCAGCATTCTAATTGCAAGATGTCTAAACGACGTGAGCAGATCTCTGAGATACATCCCTGCAGAGTGTCTACCTTCTCTGTTAAACCCTCACATCTCAGCTCTCAGAAAACAATCTGTGAGCAGCATCAGATGGAGACTCCTAACAAACTGGCCCAGGCCCTGGGCACCAAAGAAAATGGATTCCCAGCAAACAACTCTACCATTTAACAGTTCCATTATTGAAAGCTCCCTCCCTCTTCCCGCGGGTGGCCTATCTATGGAGGAGGTAGGATTCCCCATTTGGAGAGGAGGTTGTCTCTGAGCAATTAGAGTGATGTTTTTTTCTGGAGACCTCCCTTGGAAGCCCCAACACTATCCCTCAGGTCCTCACACTGCCATCATGGCAGCTGACCACAAAGGAGGGAGCAACGGGGACAGTCTCTCCCATCCCACGAACCCTCTCCCAGGAAGGCTCAGTCCCTGCCTATGACCTACTCAAAAAGCTCCTACTTTGCTCCCACCCCCAGTCCTGGGATTGTTGTTTATTCATCATCTATCTCCAAAGCAGTCCCCACCTGAGCGGCCCTCACAAGGATTCCCACTCTGTGTTGTAGGTAATTACAGAAGCCAGCACTGGCCAGGGCCAGCACCTCATCCGCACACCCTTTGCAGGAGTGGACGATTTCTTCATTCCCCCAACAAACCTCATCATCAACCACATCAGGTGAGACTGGCCCAAGATGCCTCTGAGGGACGCCACACTCCAGCTCAACCCTGCAAGGGGCAGGTTCACCCAGGGTGGGAGGTGGGCGGCTGCTCCTTTCTCTATCTCCCCCACCCCACGCCCCCTGTGCTGGGTTTGGACCCCATCGGGATGAGACAGAGAAATGGACCATCTGTAGCAAAGCAGGCCCAGATCCTAGTCCTAGTCAATGGCTCTGGTAAAGGCAGTAGCCAGTTCCTAAAGCCCTCAGAAGCCCCATGAGGTCAGGAATATTTTTCCTCAAGGTGATGACAATACAGGAAAAAAAGAAACAATCATAGCAAATCATTGAGCACCCTCTACCTGCTAGATGCAAAATCTAGTAGAGGCGGTCTTGACCCCTATTTTACAGATGCGGAAATGAGGATCAGAGAAGTTAAGATGCTGACCAATGCCACACAGTCAGGAATTGGCCGTCAGATTAAATTCAAAGCCAAGTCTCTGTCAGTGCCCCTTTCTGCCTCCTTCCTGACTAACCACAGCCCATGATTCCTCCAGGAGCCCCATGACCCTCAGTACAAGGGACCTACAAAGAGACCAGGCTTCCTTATTGTCATGGTTAGCCACCATCTAAAAAATCAACCTAATCATAACCACTCGTGGCCTCAACTACAAACGTCATCCCTGCTTGATCATTTCCCACTCCCTGTTCAGTTCAGAGAACCCCCAACATCTTCTGTAAAGTTACCATTGCTAGAAGACCAAGCCTGCTCTCTAAGTCATCAAGTTCCTAAGTGTGCTGGCACTATTTATGCCGTTCTGTAATCTGCCATCAAGCACCTCTCTCCAGGAAGCAACGATTCCTTTTCGCAAGCTGATGCTGGCGGCTCACGCATTTACTCTCGCCCAAGAAGGAAACCACTTTATGACCCCCTCACCTCAGAGAGTACCTGCACAAGAGCCTCTCCTGTTGTATTAAATGGTGCACCCCTCACAAAGAGGTCCATTTCAGCTGGAGTCGTACAAACTCCTGTGTGTGGCTTTCACACTCAAGTTCCTTATATGAGAGGGGTTTTCTTTCTTGCTCTTTCCATGCTCTGGCTCTTAAAGGATGCTTTAAAGACCTGCCTAGGGGGAGGCAGCACTTTCCCCTACTCTGGGTACAAGTTTTCAAGAGAAAATTATAGATGCTATTTCGCTCTGCTCCTGTGGTTGTACACAGTGCCAAAGGCCCTCTGCAAGCAGGGGATCAGATAGGCACAGGCTGTCCAGATCAAAGGGAAGTCAGGGTGTTCCACACTTGCAACCAACCTCTGACAAGCAATTTCAGAAGGTTCAGATGTGAGCAACTACCACCTACTTGAGCTCCTCCTCTAAAGTTCCCTCTTAGATCTAATCCTCCCAACAGCCCCAGGAAGGAGCTAGTGTCTGGGAGGCTCAGAGAGGCAAGCAGCTTGCCACAGGCTCCACAGCTTGCAGGGCAGCACCCCAGCACCAGGCCAACTGGCTCCAACAGTAAAAGCTGTCCTTGGCACTCTCACCCAAGGTTTTTCCTACCCACTCCATCAGTGTGACCAAGGAAAGGACTGTCCCTGCACAGTCCATTCCCAGGGGAAGGGACACTGATAGAAAATCTATACTTATCCAGCTGTGTCTACATCTTCAAATTCTGACTCACAGGTTAGGCTAGAAACAGCAAGGACATAGAATCTCCTATCTTGTCCTCATAGCAGAAGAGTCCAGGCGGTCATCTCTTGCCCTTTTCCTCCACACTCCCCTTCCAGACATAGGCTTCCCACTCCCCCGAGGCACAGGTCTCGGGGAAGGAGATCACAGGCATCCTAAATGGTGAAGCTATCAAAAGCCCTTTCTCCCTGCTCCTTTACCTTTTCTTGCATGTGTTACAAGAGCATATATCACTGGGTGCAGTGGCTCACACGTGTAATCCCAGTACACTGGGAAGCCAACGCAGGAGGAGACCAGCCCGAGCAATGTAACAAGACTCTGTCTCTTAAAAAAACCTTTAAAAAGTAGCCATACATAGTGGCTGTGCCTGTAGTCCCATCTATTCAGGAGGCTAAGGCAGGAGGACCACTTGAGCCCAGGGATTTAAAGCTACAGTGAGCCATAACCGCACTACTGCACTCTAGCCTGGGCAGCAAGACGAGACCCTATCTCAAAAAGAGCATAAATCTAAGAATGATTGTAACTCAACTGCATTTGGTTTGAGATCACAGATAATTTGCCTATGAAGCCATCCCCTGGCAGAATGATAGATCTCATTAATAGGTGCTTTTTTTTTTTTGACATAGTCTCACCATGTCACACAGGCTAGAGTGTTGTGGGATCATAGCTCACAGCAACTTCAAATCCCTGGGCTCAAGCAATACTCCTACCTCAGCCTCCAAATAGCTGGGGCTTCAGGCACCTGCCACCATGCCCAGCTAATTTTTTCAATTTTAATAGAGATGAAAGTCTCAAGCAATCAGCCAACCTGACTTCCTAGAATGCTAGTATTACAGGCTGAGCCACCAGGCCCTATCATTAACAGGGTTTTAGCTCACTGAAGAATTATGACAAAGGGAAAAGGGAGTGATCAGTTAAGACAAATGACAGATTCCCCACCCCTAGAGGAGGCCTCTCGACCTCTGACCTCAGTTCTTCCCCTCCCAGGTTTGGCTTCATCCTCAACACGTCGGGCCCCTCTGTCCACAAGGTGGACCTGGAAACACTGCTGCTCCTCAAGACCATCGGCCTCCAGCAGCACGGCTGCGCACCGCAGGCCATGGCACACACCCACCGCGGCGGCTACTTCTTCGTGCAGTGCGGGCCGGACAGCCCCGCTCCCGCTGCTCCGCAGCTCATCATCGACAGCGTCACGGATTCCGTGGTCGGCCCCAATGGTGACGTGGCAGGCACCCCACATGTGTCCCCGGACGGGCGCTTCGTGGTCAGCGCTGCTGCCAACAGTCCCTGGCTGCACGTGCAGGAAGTCACCACGCGAGGGGAGATCCAGACCCGGTACCGCCTGTCAGTGCGGCCGGGCATCTCGGACCTGGCGTTCCAGCGCTCCTTCACCCAGGCCAACCAGTACGACGCGTACGCCACGCTGGCACTGGGGCCCGGCCTGCTCTTCCTGGAGCTGCCCACAGGCAAGGCGGCCGTGCTGAAGGACCTCAAGGGGCCGCCCACGGGGCCCAGCCGGCCCTGGGGGGGACCCCGACGGATCGTGAGGGACAGTGGGCTGTTCGGACAGTACCTCCTCACCCCGGCCCGAGAGAAGCTGTTCCTTGTCAATGGGAGACAAAAGGCACTGCGGTGTGAGGTGTCCGGCATAAAGGGGGGGACCACGGTGGTGTGGGTGGGTGAGGTATGAGGGACCCCCAAGCAGAGCCCTGGGCCAAGGAGCACGGCCTCGTCCTGACACCGCATCCCCAAGCTGGCGCCTGTACATTTTTCCAGACAAAAGCAAAAACCTGTATCGCTTTGTGGCTCAACACTGGTCTCTTTGCAAGTTTCCTAGTATACGGTATGCGCTGCTACCAAGATCGGGGTTTTTTCGTTAGGAAGTATGATTTATGCCTCGAGCTGCAGTGAGATGACATGCTACAGTGTAAAGGAATCATTTCTGTGCTGAGCTGCACGCCACGTTACCTGGGGACGCCGCGGAACCGAGACCCTGCCTTCCCGGCTGACGCTTCTGTCGGCTGCCTTCACATCGTCATGTCCTTTCCCGCCAGAGCCTGCCAGACTTCACCCTGACCGAGCGGCCTGGAAGCAGAGGCCGACCAGGGGCTGGGGCTCTCCCTCCGCCCCTGCCCCGGACCACGTTTCTCCTTCACAGCTGCTGCTTGCTTTTCTTTCCATTTGACTTGTAAGCCTGAGGTAGAGCCAACGGGACTTATTTCATCTTGGGGGAAGGGGAAATCACTCACTTTATTTTGGAAATTTTTGATTAAAAAGTAATTTTTTATAATCTCAATTGCTAGTAAGCAGAAAGATGTTCTCTGAGGTCCAGCTGTCTCTTCCCTGCCTTAGGCCAAGTCTCTTGGGGTCACAACCCCATATGCCGTAGCCAGAAAGAACAGTGGTCACCCAAGAACACTGGCCCTCCAACCTATCCCCAGCCCTGGTTCTCTACATGCAGATAGCCACCATGTTGGTAAAGACTTAGTCTGTGCTGGGACCCCAAGAGTTTAGGCCATGCTCCCGTGTGCCTGCTTTTCATGAGCGAGGCCCAGAAGCCCAGATTCGGGCAGGCTGGGCTTGCCTGATAAGGTATAGGCAGCCTCTAGGCTCACTGAAGAAACCCCAGACACACAAGTGGATCCTGGGAGTTCTTGAGGCTGTATCTGCTAAAAATGGATTTTTTGTCTGCCTATGGCCCATCCACTCAGCTCTGGTTCCTAGCCCCCCATCAACACTGTTTCAGCAAGGCTTTTCATACTCACATGGCCCAACATACATACACTCCAAAACCCAGGATTGCAAGGCTGCAGGCTGGCACTGCTTTGTTATTCCCAAATGTCTCAGGCTATGGTGACTTTCAGGTGGGCATCAGAAAAGTAACCCAGCTAGCCCTGTGGAGACCAGCTAGGTCAGAACTCTCAGCAAAACTAAGGCTCCCTGGGATTCTCAGAACACCTTCCCTCTGTCTCATGTCAATGGCCAAAACTTCATGCTTACAGGATTGAAGGATCATTTTGTTAGCCCCACGGGGTTGGGACAGGGGGTCCCACCACCTTCACCTGCTGACATGGCCTTGATTTTTGTTTGCTATCAAGGAGTGACCTTTTCAAGGAGAGGCAGACCTACACACTGGGTCTCACGCAATACACACAGCTCATTTTCACTCCCACCTGACTGCCCAGCCCATCTGCCCCTCAAATTTCCTTCTTGTACATCTCATGTTTCTTGGTCCACCAAATTCCTGTCCCCTACAACTTCAGGACTGTGCCTAGGATAACATGTGTTCATCTTTTAGATTTAGATTTCAAAAGGTAAGCTATATAGAAAAAGGTTATGGAAACTAACCTAAAAGCCCAATAATTCAATTTCACAATAGCCAGGATGAATGGATAATGCAGCTCACCCTTTCTTTTTTCTGTCTCAATATCTTGATGTATTTACTCCCCAAACCCCCATTTTTACCACTGAAATTCTCCAACTTTCATAAATGTTTCCTTTTCATAAAAATCTCTTAAAGTGTGTCAGCCCCTGGCAGAAAAAGAGTCTCTGAGCTGAAAGGAAAGAGTCCCATTGACCACCAGGCCACAACCTCAGCCTTTCTGAGCTGCATATTATTCAAAGTAAAATACCAAACTAATCCAGAATAGTCTTTTTAAAACAAATCGGGACTTGATGGAGTCAACTTCTGCAATGTCTGTTCTTTTTCCACTGTTCCTTCTGGCCCTAAGTGTGTCTAGAAAGCATATCCACCTTTCTCTGTCCTCAAGTGCAGTTACTGGGGACAGCTAGCTTAGGTCTCCCTGCCAGCCTGCTGGACACCATTTAACCAAAGCAGGAAATGACAGGCCTGAAACTCAGGCCAGAGTTTCAGGATTCCAGCCCCAAGAGGCACAGTCACAAATGTAAGGGGAGCAAATGTGTTTTAGCAGTGACACCAATATTGCTGCCCAGCTGGATAGTGAGGAAATAGGGCCAGACCCTCCTGCCCTTCCTCCCACACCTGTCTCCAGAAGAGGCTGGAGGAGCACAGTGTGAAAGCCACTGACTGGATGTGTCACCGAAGGTGGGCCTCCCAGAACTAACCCAGGAGAGGTCATCCTCCTGCTGAACACCCTGGGGCAAGCCACAACTAATATTTCGCTTTACTAAAATGAAGTATTGACTTTACCAAAAGAATCACGAAAAAGCCGCTTAAACTGTCTCAGTAATTTTAAAATAAAATTATTTTCACAAAAACTCAAGGTTTTTTGCCCAAAATAATAAACACAAATTATCTACACCCATGGAAACAATAAAGCTTTGAAATGAAGGCCCTCATTCTCCTTCTGCTCAAGGGAGCAGAACTCTGCGTGAAGGTTTTGGGTCCAAGAGCCCACACAGCCATCCCCAGATAGATGATAGGAAGAGGGACCACTGGCTTCCAGACAATCCTGTATGCCTTCTGCATGAGCAGGCCTGCGAGTGGGCCACCCCGAGCATGGCAAAGCTATCACCCTAGGCTCAGCAACACTGACCCAGCTAGCCATGCTTGGGGTTGACCCAGGCTTATTTCTTCAATCTCCTGGCCATTCGGGTGTCCTGTCACTTTCCTCAGGCCCCAGGAAGACACTGGAAGAGCCCTGTAAATCTTGGCTAGGGCCTAATACTAATACCAACCTTTAGGTATTTTGACCTAAAGATAGTATCACCAGAGACAAAAACTCAGTCCCTACCATCTCTACCCCCTACCCAAACTTCTGCCCATCTCCCTGCTCATCTGTGCAGACGAGGGCTCCCAACTCCAGACAGGTGCCCAGGAAGATGACTTTCAAACCCAAATAAAGAAGAGGGCATCCCACTGCCATAGAGAATTGCACCTGCTGAGTATTCACATAGGAAAGCAACTAGGAGCTGGCTTTGTACAGCCAAACCTTCTTGTTTTCCATTGACCAATAACCTGTGAACTAAAGATTTCAGAACTAAGATGTGAAACAGATCCATTCTAGATATATTTTTCTACAAGGGGCTTAAAAATATAGTTAACTCATCTTTCATTATGTGTTTCATTCAAACACCACAGACGCTGAACCATCTTCACTAGCAAATCCTACATATCTCGTCCCCCCTTCCTACACCCCTCTTGAGAAGCCAGGCTCCCGCAGAGTTGACACCACACCCACCTCCCTCCCATGCATCCTCCAGTCCACCTCACACTCTCCCCCTGCACTCAGCGCCACCAGAATGCTGCTCTGACGAATGATGTGGGACAATTGCAGTGCTGTCACAGAAGTCCTCTGCCAGCCTCCCCAACCAACTCAGAACTCACTGGGATGCTACCCTGAATCTCACCCCCCAAACCCTAGCTTGCAGACCTTTGCAGTTAGGCAGCCGAGACTAGAGACAGCTCTCTCAGAAGCGTCAGGGAAGCCAGATGTCATCAGGCACCAATAGAGACCATACATCTCAGCCCAGCCGTCTGCGTTAGCAGGCCCAAGCTCCCCAGCCTCCCTCCATTCCCATTTCATTCTCTGCCTCTCCTATTCCCGAACTGTATAGTGGGTCCCCTGCTCCTAAACTGCTCCACAACCACCCCTCCCAACCCAGGAGCATCTGACCTGACCACTACCCTAACCCCAGTGCCGTTTGCTCACACTGCTTTCTTGCTTCAGGGTCCAAGTGAGACGTCACCCATAGGCCAGGTGCTTCAGTCTACTCCCAGACTGGCACGTGGGCAAAGAAGTTGTGTTCAAGAAAGTCAATAGCTCCCTTGGTTTCTCTCCAAAATCACAGAGCTCATAAAAAAGAGATGCTTAAAAAAATCAAGAGTAAAAAAATACAGTGCCTATCCTCAGGGTATGACTACAAGACCCCAAATAGCCAGTGGAATGTGACCCACTCCCTGCCTTTGTCTACACCAGGTTACCTGCCAAGTCACTTGAGGATTTAAGCATCTTATCTGGGCCTGCAGGCTTTAGGCAGCAGCCAACCCAGCAGGCACTCGGATGAGCAAGCTTTGTCTTATGCATCCAGAGCCTCCCTTTGCAGCTATGGGCAGCTATTGGGGAAGATGAATTTAGCCAAACACTATTTGTGAAATTGCAGAAAATATGAGGGGAGTGGGGATTATCCTCGAATGTGTTTCGCATGTTTGGGGCTGTTTTGTTTTGTTTTTTGACAAAGTCACAATTCACACACCTTCTTTTCAAGCTCACTTTTACTGGTATGAAACTAACCCTTTCCCATGTGGCCCAGAGAATATGGGCCATACCCTACATGACTTTAGAGGGCTCCTCCTGGGTACTGTGAAGCAGTAGCCATCGACTCGCCCCTGTACCAAGCCTGGTGACATGTGGCTCTCCACCTGCCATCATGAAAGGATCAGAGAATGCTGCCCTTTGGACGCATTCTCTTCAAGATCAGAGCTTGGTTAGCCAATTGTGAGGCCCAAAAGCTCTAAAATAAGAAAATTTCCTAAATCTAACCTTCATCCACTACCCAGCATGACATCTGTCACAGGTTGAAGAGTTGTTGGTCACTTGCTACTTCAGAGAGATGAGGGAAACAAGCCACCCACCCCAAACCTGCAGCCCTCCATGGGGTGGTGCCACCTGCCTGGCTCCCATGGCCGGCCAGTCCCCCATCCTTCCTGGCCTGTCCCATGGCCTCCTACCTTTTCCCTGAAGCTCACGCTTTCTAAAGGCATGTAAGATGATCTAAAAGCAGAACTGGGCATGGAGTTTTGCTGAAGTGGTTGCACATACTGTCTCACGCTGTCATGTAGCTGAGCGACCTTCAAGATGTGAAGCCACACACGCCATTTGTCCTGCCATTTGTCCTGCTGAGATTTGTTCATCCCCGCCTCAGAAAACTTTCAGATTTCTTACGTCAAGGCAGATTACATTATTTTGAGCAGTTGTGTAGACTCCAAAATATATTTTCTGTAATCACCAGTATTTCTCAAAAGACCTCCTATAATTTATACATGTGAATTTTTCCTTATTTATAAAATATATATAGATTATTTTTAATACATCAACTTTAGTAGAAATTTGTACCAACACGTAACAGTTTGTGGCATTTGAAATAAGTTTGTGTTTACTTTGATGTATTACACAGTATTGAACACATGGTCTATTTGCAGTACCACTTGATGTAAAGATGACTCACAAATTACATTAATGTATTATCATTGTAAATGCTCTTTTTCTGAGACTTTTACAATAAAACTTAAGGAAAGTTACCTTTTTTCTAGTGCCAGTCTGTCTGCAGTTGTTGAAATGAAAACTGATTAAGGCAGGACCACTCAAGAACAAAATATTAGCCAGGCTCCAGGGCACTTGCCTGTAGTCACAGCCACTTGAGAAACTGAGGCAGAAAGACTGCATGAGCCCAGAAGTTTAAGGGTGTAGTGTGCTATGATCACACCTATGAATAGCTACTGATTCCAACCTGGACAGCATAGTGAGATCCCATCTCTAAAAACCAGCTAGGCATTGCGAGCTACTCAGGAGGCTGAGGCAAGAAAATCTCTTGAGCCCAAGAGTTTAAGGTTACTGTGAGCTATGATGCCACAGCATTCTACCAAGGGTGACATAGTGAGACTCTGTCTCAAAAAAAAAAAAAAAAAGAAAAGAAAATATCCTTTTAGACCAGAATAAGACAGCAGTACTAACACTCCCACCCAGTACTGCACACTGTAGTTCTGGTCAGATTAATAAGATCTGAAATAGAAACAAGGCTCAGCCCCTGTAGCTCAAGCAGCTAAGGTGCCAGCCACATACACCAGAGCTGGCAGGTTCGAATCCAGCCCAGGCCTGCCAAACAACAATGACAACTACAAGCAAAAAATAGCTGGGGGTTGTGGTGGGCACCTGTAGTCCCAGCTCCATGGAAGGTTGAGGCAAGAGAATCGCTTAAGCCCACGAGTTGGAGGTTGCTGTGAGCTGTGATGCCATGGAGCTCTACCCAGGGCAACAGCTTGAGGCTCTATCTCAAAAAAAAAGAAATAGAAACAAAAAGTATAAGAATTAGAAAGAAACAAGCTTATGTGATTGTGTCTGTAGAAAATTAAAGTGGATATACAGAATATATTATTAGCAAGAGAGTTTAGCAAGGTTGATGATTAAAAAAAATTGTACATGTTGGTGGGATGGTGAAGTAATACAGCCACTGTGGAGAAGAGCATAGAGGTTCCTCAAAAAATTAGAAATAGAATAGCCATACCATCCAGCAACCCCACTGCTGGGTATACACCCAAAGGAAAGGAAGTCCATAAATCAAGGGAATGTCTGCACTCCTGCATTTGTTCCAGTACTGTTTACAACATCTAGAATTTGGAATCAACCTAGATATCCATCAACAGATGAATGGATAAAAAGAATGGGGTATGTATACACAAAGGAAAATTATTCACTCATCATTTGCAACCACATTGATGAAACTGGAGACATTATGTTAATTGAAATAAGCCAGGCACACAAAGAGAAAATGTGCATGATCGCACTCATATGTGGAGCCAAAATTTAAAACTGCACTCATAGAGTCAGAGAGTGGAATGATGGTTACAAGAGTCTGGGAAGGGTAGTAGGAAGGAGCATACAGAGGGGATGGTTAATGGGTGTAAAAATATAGTTAGGGAGAACGAATAAGATCTAGTTCGAGAGCACAACAGCGTAAATATAGTCACCAATATTTTATTGTACATTTTTAAATAACTGAAAAAGTAAAATTAGAATGTTCCCAACACAAAGAAATGACAAACGCTTCAGGTGATGGATACTCCAGCCCCAGCCAAACTTCAACAAACTGATTTGATCATTACACATTTTTTTATATGCCTATAGCAAAACATCACATGTACCCCATAAATATATACACCTATCAGGTGCCCATAATAATTACAAATTTTGAAAAGAAAAAAATCTCATATAACAAAGACTATTATATTTCTATATAACATCAACAAACAGTAAAAATGGAATTTTAAAAATATATTGTTTATAATAATATGTAAAAATACCCAGGAATAGGCCAGGCGCAATGGCTCCTAGCACTTTGAGAGGCCAAAGCGAGTGGATTATCGAGGCAGGAGGATCACTTGAGTCCACGAGTTTGAGACGAGGTTGCAATGAGCTTTGATGACACCCTGCACTTTAGCTAGGATGATAGAGCAAGACTGTCTCAAAAATAAGTACCTGGGAGTAAAATCAATGAAGATATATAAGATATCTCTGAAGAGAATTCTGGAACTTTGAGACACATTAAAGACATTTCTTGGGTTTTTTGTTTTCTGGTTTTTGAGGGGGACAAAGGGTTGTTTGTTTATTTGTGAGGGTAGAATGCCATGGCATCATAGCTCACAGCAATCTTAAACTCCTGGGCTCAAGCAATCCTCTTGCCTCAGTCTCCCAAGTAGCTAGGACCACAGGCGCCCACCACAAGGCCCAACTAACTTCTCTAGTTTTAGTAGAGACAGGGTCTTGCTCTTGCTCAGGCTGATCTCAAACTCCTGAGCTCAAGCAATCTACTCACCTCAGCCTACCAGAGTACTAGGATTACAGGCATGAGCCACCGTACCCAGCCAATACGTTCCATGTTGATGGATTAGAAGATCTAATAATACAACAATGTTTGTTTTTTCCAAACTGATTTATAGAATATATAACAATCCCGATCATAATTTGAAGAAGGAGCTTTGACAAGCTAATAAGAAAAAAAAGTCTGGGAGGACTTACTCTATCAAATAACAAGACAATATAAAAGCATACATGTATTAAGATAGTGGGGAATTGAACAAAACTAGACAAATGAATCAATGGAACTGAATGAAAGAATCAGCAGAAATAAATCAGCAATCAGAAATAAATATGTGTATATAAAAATGTCATATATAGGGACAATATGAATGTTTTCAATAAATGTTGCTGGAACATGTACGCCAAGATAGGTGCTCATGAACAGCCATTTCAGCTTTTGTCGCAATGGAAAAGATGAAAAAGAATGCAAATGTACAGAATGGATAAACAAATTATGATATATTCACATAAAGGAATATAGCATTGAGAATGAAGTAAGTACAGCTACCCTGGATGTTACAAATAAGTCTCATAAACATAATGTTGAATAGGAGAGTAGATAGAATTCAAAACCAGCCAAAACTAAAGTAAACCATACTTTATCCCAAACACCAGCCATGTATAAATAGGAAAACCATGAAGAGGCAAGAAAATATTTATCCCAAAAGTCAAAATAATGAGACAAAAAAAGTCAAAATAAGAGAAGATATAGCTCTTAAGAAGAGGCACAGGGCAGCACCTGTGGCTCAGTGAGTAGGGCACCGGCCCCATATACCAAGGGTGGCGGGTTCAAACCCAGCCCTGGCCAAACTGCAACAAAAAATAGCCAGGCATTATGGTGGGCGCCTGTAGTCCCAGCTACTCGGGAGGCTGAGGCAAGAGAATCTCCTAAGCTCAAGAGCTGGAGGTTGCTGTGAGCTGTGATGTCACAGCACTCTACTAAGGGCAAAAGAGTAAGACTGTCTCTAAAAAAAAAAAAAAAAATGGAAAAAGAAAAGAAGAGGCACAAAGAGAGATTCTCCTGGGTGTTCGCAATGTTCTTGGCCTGGGGCTGATTATAATTATTTATTAAACTATACATGTATGTTGTATGTGCTTTTATGCATTATGCTATGTATTACATTAAAACACTTGTTTCTATTATATTTCAGGTTAATTTGAGGGTACAAAAAATTAGGTTACAATGTTTGTATTTTTTAGGTAGAGTCCCTCTTATAATTGTGTCCCACCCCCAAGAGGTGTGCCATACCCCCTAACATTGTGCCCACTAAGGGAAAGCACATCTTTCCCCCTCCTGTCCCCTCTCCCCACTCCCTTATTCCCCCACCTCACATCTTGAATTAAATTGAATTTTTCCTCTTATGTGGGAGTTTATTAGATCAGCTACTGGTTTCATATTAGTATTGAGTACACAGGATTTTTACTCCTCCATTTTTGTGATACTTCACTAAGAAGAATGTGTTTCAACTCCATCCAGGTTCATACAGAAGAAGTAAAGTCTCCATCTTTTTTAATGGCTGAATAGTATTCTATGGTATATATATACCACAGCTTGTTGATCCATTCTGGCCTTGGTGGGCTTTTAGGTTGTTTCTACATTTTGGCAATTGTAAATTGAGCTGTGATAACATTAAAACGTTTATTAAAAGACTTCTGTTTTGGGTGCCGGGCACAGTGGCTCATGTCTATAATCCTAGCACTCTGAGAGACTGAGGCAGGTAGATTGCCTGAGCTCATAGGTTTGAGACCAGCCTGAGTCAGAACAAGACCTCATCTCTAAAAATAGCAAGGTATTGCGGTGAGTGCCTATAGTCCCAGCTACTCAGGAAGTTGAGGAGAAGAATCACTTGAGCCCCAAAGTTTGAGGATGCTGTAAGTTATGATGCCACAGCACTCTACCAAGGGTGACAAAGTAAGACTCTGTCTCAAAAAAAAAAAAGACTTCTGTTTCTGACAAGTTAGCAAATCATCTTTCAAACAAATATCCATTACTACCTGGAAATGCTATAGAAAATAAAACAGGCTCAGTGCCTGTGGCTCAACGGGCTAAGACACCAGCCACATACACCTGAGCTGGCGGGTTCGAATCCAGCCTGGGCCCGCCAAACCATAATGAGGGCTGCAACCAAAAAATGGTCGGGTGTTGTGGTGGGTGCCTGTAGTCCCAGCTACTTGGGAGGTGGAGGCAAGAGACTCGCTTGAGCCCAGGAATTGGAGGTTGCTATGAGCTGTGATGCCACTCTATCCAGGGTGACAGCTTGAGGCTCTGTCTCAAAAATAATAATAATAATAATAAAACAAGCACTCTTAAATGCACAGATAAGGAAAATTAGAACTATGAAAAAAAGATAATCTAGAGGAGAAAGTATGAGCAAATTGGAGTTTGCGTTTTGATACATAGTTAAGAACAGAGATAAAACCTAATACTAAGCAAAGTGAAAAATTCTAAACTGAGAATCCTGAATAAATCCAAAACATCCAAAGGGATTTATCTTCAAGGAAAGAGTATTCTAGAAAAAAAATTACCTGTTGGCTCATAGAAACCAGGAAAAGTATACAACTGTGATTATACTCTGGATGGGAGAAAAAGACTTCCTTGAAAAATCATAATTATGAAACTACTAAATAGGTATACTTCAAGTTCAAATGTATACTACCCTTATGGTTCAAGAACCCGAAAAGTGAGAAATAGGTATAAAAATTGATACTATGCCAGTGTAGTACCAGAAGAAGCAAATACAGAACCACTCTTGAAGGATATGGTCTCAATCCAGGCCACACAGGATTCTCAAAGACAAACCTATGTTTAATATGAGCTCAAAACTTAAAATTACTAAACTACATCAGAAAAAACCTACCATGAGCAAGAGTCAACAGACAGAAGAAACAGCAACATAAAACCCACAAGAACTTCAGATAGTTTAAAAGAAATCATTAAAATGACTAAAACAAAAAAAAAAGGAATTGAAAATCACAAGAGCAACAAAAATAGTCTGGGAGTGAAGAAAGAAGAGGCAGAGATGGAAAAGAACCACATGGAACTTCTAAAAATAAAAAATATGAAAATGAGCCAGGTATAGTAGCTCAGGCCTGTAATCCCAACACTCTGGGAGGCCAAAGAGGGCGGTTTGATTGAGTTCAGGAGTTACAGACCAGCCTGAGCAAGAGCGAGACCCCATCTCTACTAAAAATAAAAAAATCAGCTGGATGTTGTGGCGGGCGCCTGTAGTCCCAGTTACTTGGGAGGCTTAGGTAGGATGATTGCTTAAACCCAGGAATTAGAGGTTGCTGTAACTAGGTTGATGCCATGGCCCTCTAGCCTGGGACAACAGCATGAGACTGTCTCAACAAATCATATATGTATGTAAAAAATAGAAAGTTAAACAAATTGTACATTCTAGAATCCATCAGAATTGCAAGCTAGAGTGACACAGCTGCTCAGAATGCAGCACCAGGAGATAAAGAGATAGAAAATATAATTTTTTTTTTAGAGACAGAATCTCACTGTGTCGCCTTCTGTGGCATCACAGCTCACAGCAACCTCCAGCTCTTGGGCTTAGGCGATTCTCTTGCCTCAGCCTCCTGAGTAGCTGGGACTATAGGCACCCACCACAATGCCCATTTATTTTTTGTTGCAGTTTGACCAGAGCCGGGTTTGAACCCACTACCCTTAGTATATGGGGCCAGCGTCCTACTCACTGAGCCACAGACGCTGCCCAGAAAACATAATTTTTAAATATAGTAAGCAATGAAAATATCAACACTCATCTAATAGGTGTTCCAAGTGAGAACTGTGAGTTTGGACAAAGGCCATATTCAGCAATAAGAGCTGAGAAGTGATGAATAGACTCAAAGAATAAGTCCCAAACAAGAGAAATAAAACAAATAGTAAAATTGCAGGTCACAAAAGACAAGATCTTTTAAAGTAAACAAAGATCTTTATAGTTTACCTATAAAGGAGCAGTAATCCAACTGACAAATTTCTCAATAACAATTGGAAAACACAGAAAATAATGGAATGATATTTTTACAGTGCTTAGAGAAAATAACAGTTAACCTAGAATTATCCGCAAAATCCACTCAAAGATATATGCTTCCGGAAGACTGAAACTAAACTCAGAGGAAAGGAAAAGAATGCAAGAAGAAATAAGAGATAGGAAACCAGTGATCAAATACATAATGTCTAAATAACTAGAAATAGTAAGGATTATCAACTTGGAAGACTTAAAATCAAAGGGCAATTAAAGTGCTGGACAATAATTATACGTAATTGTTCAGAGGAAATAATTAATGGCAAAGCATTCTGAAGCCCTTGTATTGCTTATAAGCAGGAAAGAAATAGTTATAGGCTTTGAAATAGAACGAAAGGTGGACTGAAAGGGAGTTAATATACCCCAAACGAACAAATAAACAAACCTCTACATCAGTGGTTCTCAACCTTCCTGATGCTGCAATGTATTTTCATTGTGAAAGGGGTCACAACCCACAGGTTGAGAATCACTGCATACATCAATCGAATAGGAGGCAAATAAAGAGGAAACAGTAGCAAAGAAAATGTATGCTAAATACAAATGATGAAATAAGATGCTAGAAATAAATTTCAACAATGGCAATCACAAGAGAAGAAACGTGCCAGTTAGAAGACAAAGATAGTTAGATTAAATTTTAAAATATCATTTCACTGTATGTTGCTTCTAAGAGGAACTTGTAAGATATAACTGTATCTAAAAAGGTAAAAATAATGGATTGGAAAGCCCAAATGTCAGTCCGTGAATGAATGGATCAGTATTGTATGGTATAGTCATACTATGGAATGTTATTCAGCCATAGTAAGGAATAAAGTACTGACTCACACTATAGCCTGGACAAACCTTGAAAATGTTATGTTCTGTGAAAGAAGCCATATGCAAAAGGTCACCTGTTGCATGAGTCCATTTATATGAGATAATCAGAAGAAGCAAATCTATAGAGATAGAAAGCAGGCTGGTGGCTGAAGAGGATGGAGAAGAGGAAAATGAAGATTGACAGCTAATGGGTACAGCATTTCTTTAGGGATAGATAAGAATGTTCTGGGCAAAGTGGCAATTGCTGCACAACTATGTGAATAAACTGTAACCACTGAATTGTATACTAAAATGACAAATTTACTATATGAATTATTTTTCAATAAAACATACATAATCTTTTAAAATTTCAAGTAATGGAGTAACAACAGAGTGATTCTGCCAGGGTCTGATCTGGGATAGACACCTCCCCAACTCTGAGGACGGTCATAGGCAACAGTGAAAAATAATCATGAGGCAGAATCAACAGAAAAACTCTGGCAATATGAATAACCAGAGTAGATCAACTCCCCCGAGGAATGACAAGGTAGATGAAGCACAAGATCCCTTGCATAAGCAAATGGCTGAGATGTCAGAAGTTGAATTCAGAGTCTGGATAGCAACTAAGATCAG
>CAUYRH010079603.1:0-36251 GCA_963574655.1 Perodicticus potto
CTGCATGGGACAGCCTACTGCACTCCCCGGCTGCATGGGACAGCCTACTGCACACTCCAGCTGCATGGGACAGCCTACTGCACTCCCCGGCTGCATGGGACGGCCCACCGCACTCCCTGGCTGCATGGGACAGCTTACTGCACTCCCTGGCTGCATGGGACAGCCTACTGCACACTCCAGCTGCATGGGACAGCCTACTGCACTCCCCGGCTGCATGGGACAGCCTATTGCTCCCAGGCTACAAACCTGTGTGGCATAGTCTATACTGAACAGTGTTAATTATAACACATCGTAAGTATTTACGTGTTTAAACATATCTAAACATAGAAAAGGTAATCCATTGTGTTATGGCACTATGGCATCTATGCTGTTATTAAGTGATAGGAATTTTTCAGCTCCATTATAATTCCATGAGGCCACTGTCATATATGTGGTTCACGAGTAACCAAAATGTCTGCATGCAGCGCACAACTACATTCTGTCTCTTCCTCTTCTCCTTCCGGTATCCCTAGTGTACATATTTGACATCTTTTGTGGTTGTCTCACAGTTCTTGCACATTCTGTTCTATTTCTTTCTCTTTGCTTTTCAGCTTAAGAGGTTTTTATCAAGACAGCCACAAGCTCGAAGCCTTTCCTCAGCCATGTCCAGCCTGCTAATGGGCCCACAAAGGCATTCTTCATTCCCATTGCAGTGTATTTCACCTTCAGCATTTGTTCTTGGTCCTTTCTGAGAATTTCCACCTCTGTGTTTACACCATCCATCTGTTCCTGCATGCCGCCTAGTTTATCTATGAGAACACTTAGCATGTTAATCATAGTCTTTTAAAATTCCCAGTCTGATAATTCTGACATCCCTGTCATATCTGAGTCTGGTTTTGAGGCTTTCTCCGTCCGTCTCCTTAAACTGTACTTTTGGCCTTTTTTCTTGACAGTCAGACATGATGTACTGGATAAAGGGAACTGCAGCAAGCAGGCCTTCAGCGATGTGGTGTGGGTGGTACCGTGTTCTTCACGGAGCTGACAACACAGAACGGGGAGCTTCATGGGTGTTTCTCAATGTCCGCCCCCCCCCCCCAGAGGGCACAAGATGGCTAGAGCGGGCTGAAGCCTGACTTTTCTCTTCCTCCAGGTCAGTTAGGTTCTGATTAAATAGTGTCTTCTGAGAGCAGGCCTTCTTAAGAAGAGAACACTTTGGTGTATTGCAAAATAGATCCTCTTCTCTTCTCTCTGCCAAAAGTATGAGATGTTTCTCCAATATTCATGCTAAGAACCATGTTGAAATCCTGGAGGTAAAACTCACAAAAGCATAGTGCCCCGAACCCCTGCCTCCACCAGGCCGCCTGCAGTTTTCAGCTCTCTGAATTGTACACACTCAACTTCCAGCATCCCTCAATTACAACTGGGGTTTTCCTGCCCCAGCACTGGCTCCTACAGGTCTCTGCCTGCAGTTTCCTCACCAGCAAGCTGTGCTTCTCTGCACTTTCCTGTCTGTGCAACCTGGGGGCAGCCATTCACCCTATGACCTCACCTCTCCCATGCATCTAAGAAGAGTCATGGGTTTCTTTCAGTTTGTTCAGATTTTTTACTTGTTAGGATGGAGTGACAACTTTCCAGCTTCTCACATGCCCAACCGGAAACCAGAAGTCTCTGGTTGAGACTAGGAGGAGCAGAGAAGGGAGGGGAGAAGAGGAGAGAGGAGAAGGCCTCCTTAAAAAGCCACACATCCTAAAAACAACAACAACAACAAAGAAATTTTAGGGCAGCGCCTGTGGCTCAGTGGGCAGGGCGCCGGCCCCATATACCGAGGGTGGCGGGTTCAAACCCGGCCTCAGCCAAACTGCAACAGCAACAAAAACAGCCACACGTCCTGCGTACAGCCTGTGGCTCCGTTTGGTCCTCCTCACTGAGGGCCCCTGAGCAGAAGATACACCAGGCAATGCCCTGCAGCTGAGAGCCTGGGAAAGCACAAGTCCCCTCCTCCCAGCACTCACCTGCTTCCTGCCATCCCTCCCACCCCTATTCTGTCCCAGTTAGGGTGATGTCTCCACGCGCACATCCAATGAGCTAGACACAGACTTTGGTTGTCAGGAGCTGAGGGGCAGCTGGGGGCCCTAATTTAAGTTTTCACAAAGTGTTTTAGGCAACACTTAGGCAACAGCATGTCTTAGGCAACACACAGATTTCAGTGAATACCCAACCTGCTCGCTCATTCTCCGCCCCTGCCTACCGCCCAGGTCTTCCCTTGGCAATTAGCTCCCAGCTGACTCTAACCAGGCATCGCTGTGAAAATAATGCTCCATCTAACCTGTGTCTTTGGGAGTGAGGGAAGACTGGATCTCCTTGCTCTGATGTTTGGGTTAGCAAAGGCCCCCCTGAAAGAGATGGATGGACCCACCCTGGAATGTGTCAGGAGCCCTGGATGCTGTCCAGGTGCTGGGGGAGCTGAGCCATTAGTCCGCTGTCTGAGACGGCGTCCGCCCTGCCCTGGTGGTGGGGAAATTGATCAAGCCCCACAACACGGGGGCAGCAGAGGGGGAGCAGGAAGGGAGAAGGCGTTGCAGCAAGTGGACAGATGAGGTGTCCCCGGATTGGCGACCCCCCTTGCCAGGAAGGAATTTGGTAGGGCGAGGGAGGGAGCCCAGGGAGAAGGAAGCTTCTGCCCTGCTGACCTGCTCCACAGCAGTCGAGGGGGCGTGATCCCTGCACAGTTCAACACATGCAGCCGCAGCCAGCATGCTACACCACTCTCTCCTGCCAGGGTGCAACCCCAGATTCTCAGGTGCACAGGAAGGTCTGTGTCAGCATTTGGGGGTGTCTTAAGACAAAGAGAAGAGAATAAAGAACTCACATGAGGGTCTGTGGTGGGAGCATTGTTTTTCTGAGTAATCTAGAAAGAAAAAGTCAAAGCTCACAACCAAAAAGTTATCAAAGAAAGTTTCGGAGACAAGCACAGTGCAAAAATGACGTGAGTGTGCAGAGTCAAAGCAACAACAACCAGGTGACCAAAGGCTGGCTTCCTAAGCCCTTTCTGTGAAGAGCTAGATTAGCAGTTCTCAATCAAGAAATGTTTTTCAATTCTCGAAATCCGAAAGGAGCCTGTAAACTCTTCTCCCTACCATACCCAACTGCAATAGATAAAAATGGGGAGGCGTTATAGAAGGGAAAACCTTAAAATAATTCAGCAGCTCTAGCCTTAAGGAGCTCACACTTTAATTATTGGAGAGACCAGCCTTTCTCATCCTAAATCATAACCATGGAAGGCAGAAAACCCCCGGATATTCAGTCTCCTTGTTTTACAGAAGAAACCTCCAATTCTTCACTTCGGAGAAGGAAAGGGACCTTGCTGAAAAACTCAAGTCCCGCTTTGCATACGGGAAAAATTAACAGGTTTAATCTAAAACAGATGAAACCTGACTCTGAACTGGTCACCTCGACAGAGCGTACGTGTGTTTTGTGCTGCAATAGTGGTTCTGGGTCACTGTGCTGTGACACGGTGAGGTGGGCCCACGCTTCAAACCACAGCAAGCGAGTTTTGATCAACATGTGAAATGTGTTTCTGTGACATATCGTTACAACAATCCCTGTCGGGCAGGACATGGAGCGAGGAAGGTCACGCACCGGGACACAGATGTAATCTGCAGTTGCCAGTCATGAGGTGCTGAAGGTTGGCCCGGCGAATGGATCACCGAGAAAAGCAAAGCACAAGAGCTTTGTCTCACGGGTAATTCAAGGCACAATGGAGGCAGGAAGCAGTTAGTTCTATTCAAACAGCAACATGGTACCAAAGGATGGCCAAAAAAGACAGCAGTGAGAACAAAGGTAAACTCACCCCTCCAAGGGCACTGCAGACATTCCAGAATCAAAGCTGGGCCACAGACTTAGAGAACTCGAGTCCCATTTACTAACCGATGGGGAGTCCTCAAGACAACCACAAGACCGCGTCCCAAAGCCATGAGATGTGGCCATAGCAGAGGCCAAAATTGGGCGTTCCCTTAGGACTAGCCCTTGCCTACGTTGTGGGCCTCTTCAGGTTTTCTGAAGCCTGCAGCCTGCTGTCACCACTGGCTCTCTCTGAGGTTTCTCTCCTTGTCCCCAGTCCAAATCGAAGCTGTCAACCAGAAAGAGCTCAGGGGCACATTTATACTATGTTTATTGGATTACTTGCATTTTAAGTTTGTGATCTAAAGAAATAAGTTTCTAGTACTGACATGCACGATACTGGCATTTCAGCCCTAAGCGCTAGGCCTTCCCGGGTGCCCCTCAGATCATCACAGGAGGTCACTTCTCGCCCCAGGAGTGAGGCAGACCCTTGGCTCTCCAGCCTCTGTGATGACGTGTTTTTGTAACTGCCTCCCACACCCGCGGTATTGTTCCTTGACTTGTAACCTGAGTTTTTGCCCTTACTATTTGTGTAAATTGGAACCATATTCTGAGATCTGGCTTTCTCTTTCTCTCTTTTTTTAAATAATAGCCTTACTGAGATATAATTTACATACCATACACTTTCACCCACTTAAAGAGTACAATTCAATGGTTTTTAGTATATTCACAGAGTTGCACAACCATCACCACAATCGGTTTCAGAACATTTCCACCACTCCCAAAGGAAACCTCCTACTCATTAGCAGTCAGTTCCCACCTCAAACCCAACCTCCTAGGTCCTGGGCAGCCACCAGTCCACTTTCTGTCGCTATAGACTTACCCTTCCAGACAGTTCACATAGCAGAATCCTACAAAACGTGTCCCTTGGGGACTGGCTTTGTTCACTAGCATGATGTTTTCAAGGTCCATCGTTGCTGGAGGACATATCCATAACGTCATTCCTCCCATTGTCCAATCACGTTCCACTGTGTGGCTGGGACACATTTTATTAGTCTTTTCACCAGATGAACATCCGTATTGTTTCCACTTGGGGGCTATTATTTTAATAATGCTGCTTCGAGCGTTCTCGTGCAAATTTTTGTATGGAGTACGTATTCATTTCTCTAGGGTACGTATCTAGGAGCAGAATTTCTGGGTCACGTGGTACCTCTATGCTCACTTGTTTGAGGAGCTGCCAGAGTGTTTTCCAGAAGTATTTAATAGCTGTACCACTTACATTCCCACCAGCAGTGCATAACAATTCCAATTCCCCACTGCTATTTGTTATTACTTATCTTTTCACTCTAGCTGCCCTGGTGGCTGTGAAGTGGCGTTTCACTGTGGTTTTGATCTTGCATTTTTCCTGATGGCTAATGATGTTGGGCATCTCTTGCTTATAACTGCACCTTCTCAGGAAAAACACGTATTCAGATCCCTTGGGTCTGGCTGTCTTTTCAGAGACGGCTTAGAAGTAGCCTGAAATATGTGTTTCGCTTAAATACATTTAACATGGCATGAAAATCAAGAGATTCTTTGTAAATGGATAATGAAACCTCCTTGTTTATTCAATCCCATTCCACCAACCCTTGCTGATCTCCCACAATGTGAACAGCCTTTTAGATCCCATGGAGATAAAGAAGGAATACATTCTAGATTCTGTACTGAGGAAGTGAAGGCTTTCGTGAGAAAATCATTTGTTTCCCTGGTTCGCATTAAAGTTTAACTGTCTTCTATACTTACATAACAGACTTTTTACTAATTCAGTTGAACTTCTTCTGAATTAATTCAAGCGATGAAGTTTCTTTCTATTATTGTTTTAATGTCTGTATATCTCTTTTCTTTCCCCTGGTCTCAATTTGTTTCATTTTCTTCCTTAAATAATAATTTAGGTAGTTGATGACTCATGTAAAAAGACACTTCTTAGATGCTTCTCTATGATCAGAGATATTTGTAACAAATCAAGAGTTGGTGGCAGCATATAACATAACACCAGAAAGATTCTCACTTAATTAGACTCAACCCCCAAACCCAGTCTTTCACTGTGCACTGGACTTCGTGACTTAGAATGCTTCCCAGGAATAGAGCATGAAAGGGGGAAGAATTAGCTTTACGGAGTAGAAACATGGCAAGCACTCCCTTGGCTGAGTGGCCGGGGTTCACACTGCCAGTAGTAATTCATGTTCATAACGTGGACCCCCAAGATGATGTGACGAGATGAAACCATCTCTGTGCTCTTCCCCCAAACCCATAACCACAGTCTAATCATGAAAGGCTATTAGTAAAATCCAAATTGAGTAGCATTCTACAAAATACTTGACTCATACTAATCAAAAAACAAAGTCTGGGAAACTATCGCAGATCAGAGGATGGAAATTAGACAGGACAAGTAAACATAATGTGGTGTCCTGGGAGGGATGCTGAAACAGAAAAGCAGAAATGACAGTGAAATTCAAAGTCTGAAGGTTAGTGGACAGTAATATACCAGTGTTCCTAGTGGTGGGTTTGGGGACTTATGGGTTTTGTTATTGTTATTATTGTTTGTGGGTCTCTGCTATGTCTCCTGGGCTAGAGTATAGTGTGGATCATCACAGCTCACAGCAACCTCAAACTCCTGGCCTCAAGCAATCCTCCTGCCTCAGCTTCCCAAAGTGCTGGGATGACAGGTGTGATCCACCATGCTATGTAGAGTTCTTATTTCTAATGATTACGTGGGACATTAACAATAAGGAAAACCGAGGGTGGGGTACATGGCAACTCTTGGTACTATCTTTGCAACTTTTCTATAAATCTAAAATTATTCAAATTATTCCAAACTAAAGTTTTTAAAGAAAATTCAGCTTTATGGAACAATTCAGTGGATTTCCATGTCCCCAGCTAGAAAAAGAAAGAAATAGAATTAAAACAAATATCCCCATGTAATCACTATTAATTCACTTTTCTAGAAATTTTTACCTTTGTAGTAAGATTAAAAAACAAGCAATCAAACTTAATTGTTATTTCTGTGCAGAAGGTATACTAATTGTCACATTATAACTCTACTTTCCTATATAAAAATAGAATTAAAAACCCTTCATGATCCTAGGTCAAACAAAAATAAATGAAAATACATTAATGATTTAGTGTAACCTAAAATAGATAATAAAATCATCAAGTTCATATTTATGTTTATCTCTTTTAAAACTGTAGAATAATTACAAGTAATCCGCCAACCTCTTTCTTGCCTCCAAATAAATAAGAACTGGGGAGTGTGTGGTGGCAGGAAAATTAGATTGGAAAAGATTTAAATACACCTATCGGAAAAGAGAAAAAATAATGTATACAAGTAGTATAATTGTATAAAACACAATACAAACAGCTACCATTCTCATAACTGCTAACAATCAGTAACATGATTAATCATAAAATAAATATACAAAACAACAGTGGTTTGCCTACTTATCAGCAAAAACGAGTAAGAAAATAAAACAGGAAATTTTACCATTCTAAAATCTAATAAAAGGTAACATAAAATCCCAAGGAATAATTTTTTTTAAATGTTAAAAAACTGAAACACTTAAAACTTATTTTAAAGGCTCTATATGAAAATAACTGTAAAACTTCACTGAAGTACATAAAAGATGAATAAGTGGAAGAATGTGGTTTCTTCTTGGACAAACACACAGGCTCAAAAATAATTTATGAATTATCTCACAAATTTAATGCAATTTCAATCTTTAAAATAGAAAAAAATGATTTAGGCCAGGCATGTGGCTCACACCTGTAATCCCAGAACTCTGAGAGGCCAATGTGGGTGGATCACCTGAGCCCAGAAGTTTGAGACCAGCCTGACCAAGAGGGAGACCCGATCTCTAAAAACAGTGGGGCGTAGTGTTGAACACCTGTAGTCCCAGTCACTCGGGAGACTGAGGCAAGAGGATCGCTTGAGCCCAGGAGTTTGAGGTTGCTGTGAGCTATGACACCATGACACTCTATCTAGGGTGAAAAAGAAAAAAATTATCTAAAGTTCATCATGAGAAAATGAGCAATTATTTGTGTTAACAAAACACTAAAAATGTTAACATCAACAGTATTAACTGAAAAGCTGAGAGTGAGGGGAAGAGCTCTACTTTTTATTTTACACCTATCTTCACTATTAAAACTATTGATCACAAGCATGTGTATTGCTTTTAATTGTTTCATTATGAAATATTTATGTATTGGTTTTTAGAAGCAAACCTACGGCTTGGCGCCTATAGCTCAGCTGTTAGGGCGCCGGCCACATACACCGGGGCTGGCAGGTTTGAACCCAGCCCAGGCCTGCTAAACAACGACAACTACAACTACAACAACAAAAATAGCCAGGAGTTGTGGCGGGCTCCTGTAGTCCCCCCAGCTACTTGGGAGGCTGAGGCAAGAGAATCACTTAAGCCCAAGAGTTGGAGGTTGCTGTGAGCAGTGACTCCAGGGCACTCTACCAAGGGAGACAAACTGAAACTCTGTCGCAAAAAAAAAAAAAAAGAATCAAACCTACTTAAAACATACACTAATAATTAAGGAAATTTTAATTACATGTCAGTTATTAAATATTAGTGAAGTTAAAATAAACAAAAAGTCACAATAATTAGTTTATTAAAGTAATATGCTATAAATGGCGTAGAGCACAAGAAAAGAATCCAAATATGTATAAGTAGGATAAAAACTGCATCTGTGGGCTCGGCGCCTGTGGCTTAATGGGCTAAGGCGCCAGCCACGTACACCTAAGCTGGCGGGTTCGAATCCAGCCCGGACCCGCAAAACAACAATGACGGCTGCAACCAAAAAATGGCCAGGTGTTGTGGCGGGCGCCTGTAGTCCTAGCTACTTGGGAGGCAGAGGCAAGAGACTCGCTTGAGCCCAGGAATTGGAGGTTGCTGTGAGCTGTGATGCCACGGCACTCTATCCAGGGTGACAGCTTGAGGCTCTGTCTCAAAAAAAAAAAAAAAAAAACTGCATCTGTGATCCCTGGGAAAATAATGTATGACTGAACATCAAGGCAGCAGAGTAAAGTTCTCTTGCTCAAACTTCAAAGTAGAACAAAAAGAAAAATGTAAAGATGACTCGAAGAAGATATAGGAATAGATTTATATAATCTTAAGGTAAAAGACATTTTTTTAAGCTTAACACCAGAAGCAAAAAGCATGAAAACAGCCAATAGATTTGACCAACTAAAATGTTTACATTTCTTGTTTTTAGAAAAACAGGAAGAAATAAAATGGAAAGTTAAATAAACTCAAATAATATATCCAACATGTATAACATAAAATGTGTTTATAAGTCAACAGGGAAATCTTAACATTCTAGTACAAAAACAAATAAAATATAAACTACAGAGTTTATATTTTAAAAAGCACTTTAAAGGGACAATAAATACAACTAAATTTTCAACTTCCTCAGTAACCAATAAAATAAAAAGTATAACTACAATAAAATAGCATTTTGGCTCGGCGCCTGTGGCTCAGCGGGCTAAGGCACCAGCCACATGCACCTGAGCTGGCGGATTCGAATCCAGCCTGGGCTGCCAGACAACAATGACGGCTGCAACCAAAAAATGCCCGGGCGTTGTGGCGGGTGCCTGCGGTCCCAGCTGCCTGGGAGGCAGAGGCAGGAGACTCACTTGAGCCCAGGAGTTGGGGTTGCTGTGAGCTGTGATGCCACAGCACTCTATCCAGGGTGATGGCTTGAGGCTCTGTCTCAAAAAAAAAATAAAATAAAATAACATTTTATGCCTACCTTATTGCAGAAAGAAATTTAAAGATAATAACCAGTGTTGGCAAGAATATAAAGGGGACTTTTCATACATTTTAGGAAAGTAGTTTGACAATTCGTACAAAAAGCCTTTTAAAATGTTTAACCATTGGCCAAGCAATCTAACTCCTAGGTCAGAAACTCCTAGACTAAGAAACAATTAATAATGTGCATAAACATTTATGAACAAAATATTTAGCATCACTTGACTCATAATAGTAAAATATTGAGGGAAATTCCAAAAATGAAGATTAACTCAAAGAATCATAGAGCAATTTTATTCTATAATTTATATGGAAATGCAAAGGGCCTAGAATAATCAACCTTGAAAAAGAGCAGCTATACAACCCACATTCAGAACTCTTTCTTCTTTTAAAGAGAATTTTTAAGTAACTATAAAACAGAATATTTGACAATGTAGTGAAAGCACATGATAAAAACATGGGTGTCTTATTATTCTATTTTCTGTATTTTTTGTACATTTGAAATACTTGATGATATTTTAATCGCTGAGGAAAGCAGACTCACTCTCAAAAGTGACAATGAGAAAAATCAACAGCGGAACCACCCACCCAAGGACAAGAACATCGGCCTTATGATGGTCCTCAGCGGTGAGCAATGGTCCCGTTGACCTTTCAGGTTCCTTTCAACACTAAAAATCCCGATTTCTGGGACTGTGAAGCTGAAAACCCTGAACTGAACAAACCTTTTAGATAAGTTAGTAACAGTTGAGGGAAAATGAAGAACCTGTGTTCCTGCGTCTCACAGATCTGCAGAGCGTGACCTGACTCCATCTAGGAGGAAGACCAGGGGGTCAGATCCAGGGAAGCGAGCCACGTGCGCAGGGGCAGTCGAGAAGCTCTGGGCTCAAGTTCAGTGTGCACTGGAATCACCTGAATCGGAGTTTTTTTAAAAACTCCAAATGCCAAGGTCCTACCCCCCAGAGATTCTGGTTTAATTGATGTGGCTTAAACAACAAGACTTTCAATTTTTATGTGAAGCAAAATGTGAGAACCACTGATTAAGACAATCACTTGTTTCCTGCTGAGTAGACTATGGCCCAAGGAGTTAAGTGACACGCCCAATGTCTCACAGTCAAGGCTCAACTTTGACAGAAGTGCGTGGCAGTGAGAGATGTGGGTTCACGGTGTTCACATTGAGATACAAGCACTAAATTGTGCAATGTTTTAATCAGACCCTACAGGTGATTGAGTGGTGTCTGCAAAAAAGTATGTCCAACTCCTAACCTGCTGGTACGTGTCAATGTGAACCTATGTGGAAATAAGATCCTTGCCAACATAATTAAGTTACGGATCTCAAGATGAGCTTATCCGTGGTTGTAAGATGGGCCTACGTCCAATGAGGGGAAGAGATCCTGTCCCTGGACACCACTCCACCCAAATTCTACATTCTGCTGGGAGCTCTGGCAATTTTGTTTTCATAATTTTATTTATTTATTTATTTTTGTAGAGACAGAGTCTCACTTTATCGCCCACAGTAGAGTGCCGTGGCATCACACAGCTCACAGCAACCTCCAACTCCTGGGCTTAAGCGATTCTCTTGCCTCAGCCTCCTGAATAGCTGGGCCTACAGGCGCCCGCCACAACGCCCAGCTATTTTTCTGTTTTTTGCAGTTCGGCCGAGGCCGGGTTTGAACCCGCCACCTTTGGTATATGGGGCCGGTGCCCTACTCGATGAGCCACAGGCGCCACCCTGTTTTCATAATTTTAGATTCTTTTTCTTAGAGTGTTTACTCCCACCCTTAAATTTTATAAGCTTAAAAAAACCCAAAACATGAATCCTACCCTGCCTTTAGTGAGTTCTCTGCAGGACAAAGCATTCAGCCCCGGGTCCCTCTCCGTGCTCACTCCTACACACCGCCTGCCCACGCCCTCCCCTCTCTCAGTGACCTAGGGCTTCCAGAAGTGTTACACCCCTTCCGTCTTCCAAGCTGCAGCTCAGGACAGGCCTGTGATTCGTGCTTGTGAGTATTTCTCCACAAGACCCATTTTGAGCCCAGTCCTGCTTGAATGGCATCTCTTGGCCTCCCCAGCCTGTGAGAACAGTCATTCTGATTCTCTCCACTGTTCTTCTCTTGGTGAAGTTTGCATCCTGGGCTGCTCTGTCCCAGGACAATCTAAAACCTTCCCAAAGGGTATGGTCCAGGCATCCCAAATGGAGCTCGCACAGAATCTACGTCTATCCTGCTTATGAGGGAAAGGGTGAGGCTCCACCACGGCACAGCAGCCCTGTGTCTCCAACTCAGATGGGGGACAGGGGTTCCTATATTGGACACCATCTGAGTGACTTCGCAAGGAAAGATGTCCTGACAGCATGCCTAGAGAAGTTCGCTTCATCAGCACCTTAGTTCTCATAGGAAACTAAGAATTGTTTGTTGGTCACATCACTTTATTTGGATAATAAAGGAAAAGGTGACCCTGGGGAGCTAGAATACACTTAGAGACATTGAGATTCATCTGTGGTCACCTGTGAGCTAGACTACCATGTACAGACGTTCCTTACTTATGACGCGGGTACACCCTGATAAACACATTGTAAGTGGAAAATATCCTAATAAAACATGCATTTGAGGCAGGGCTCAGTGGCTCACACCTGTAATCCTAGCACTCTGGGAGGCTGAGGTGGAAGGATCACTTGAGGTCATGAGTTCAAGACCAACCTGAGCATCAGACCCTGTCTCTACTAAAAAGAGAAAAACTATCCAGGCATGGCGGCACATGCCTATAGTCCCAGCTACTTGGGAGGCTGAGGCAAGAGGATCAGTTAAGCCCTGGAGTTTGAGGTTGCAGTGAACTATAATGATGCCACAGCACTCTACGCAGGGTGACAGAGCAAGAATTTGTCTCAAAAAAAACGCATTTGATGCACTTAACCTACTACACATCATAGCTTAGCCTAGCCTACCTCGACAGTGCTCAGAACACTTACATTAGCCTACAGTTAAGTGGGGCAATATTATCTAACACAAAGCCTATTTTATAATAAAGTGTTGAAAAGCCATGTAATTTATTTAATACTATATATATCAAGTTGAAATTGTGACCATTTCACACCATCTTAAAGTCAAAAAATCATACAGGGGAGGGCAGTATGTATAGAAAATAGAATGGAGATAGCTGGCTTAAATTTTGTATTTCTTGTGGTTTAAAAGTATTTCCTTAATTACTTGGATTAGAATGCTTGTTTAGCCCCTATTTATCAGATAATAAATCAAGTTTGTTTTTTTCTCATGTCAGTTTCCTTACAGACACCCAGACAGGACCTGGGCTCATTGTACCCTTCTCTGTTCCGAGTAGTCCTGAGATGTTACAGTTCCCCCCAGTGGAGCAGTATAAATGCCCCAGGAGAAATCAATTTAGGGTATTCTTCATTCATCTGCACCCCACAGTGTGCTACCATAAAGGGACGCACTTTGCTCTCGAGGCTCCCAGTCTAGTAGAGAGGTCTCACACTGCATGGCCATGCCTTATGTCTGCGTAAGGAAGGGCTGGGAAAGAGCTATAAATCAAGGGGTGGTGCCTGTGGCTCAAAGGAGTAGGGCGCTGGCCCTATATGCTGGAGGTGGCAGGTTCAAACCCAGCCCCAGCCAAAAACTGCAAAAAAAAAAAAAAAAGAGCTATAAATCAAAACCACAAAACGTCATGGGAGCCAAGGAGGTTACAATTCACTTCCTCTCCACGGATGAATCAATCATGCTCTTCTCTACACCAAATGTTCACAGAGGGAAAGGAAGTGGCAGATTAAAAAAAAAAGATCATGGGAGAATTATACGATTTAGAGAAAATAGATCAGTAACATGGCATGGAGTTAAGTTTTATAGAGTGTAGAGCGCTGTGGCATCATAGCTCACAGCAATCTCAAACTCCTGGGCTTGAACAATCCTCTTGCCTCAGTGTTGCGTGAACGGAGACGCGAGCGACAGTAGCTTTGCCCCAGGTGCAGAACTCATACCTATAATTATTAGGGGAAATACAAGAAACAGACTACACACTCTCCAGGTGGCGTGTAGCAAATTGTCTTTATTCTGGTCCACTTTATACACACTGGTGGTCACATACACACTTAATCTATAATCTATAGCTTTTTACCATTACCTAACTTCTTCTAACTATAATTAAGTTGTGGAAAAGCATTCACTCTACAAATCAACACAATACTTTCTGTTTTTACATTCTTCTTAGACGTGCGTCATCTTTTGAACACAGGCTCTAAATAAAGATCATAAAGAGTTGCAGGGGAGACTGGTGAATGAAACCCCTCAAGCACACACTTAGTTAACCCAAAAGGGATTTATGACTTTGTTTTTCTACAGAGCAGAAATCTTTAGGCCCCAAGACATTATGTACAGACATATGTCATCCTCTGATCCGTATCACCAGGGGTAGGGTTGTCGGCCCTTAGCACCTGGGCTTAACGGAAGCATACTTTACTGTTTTTATGGACTTTTACCTCCGAACAAACAGCCTCTGTGTGTACGCTTCAGAGGGAGCCCAGCTTTCTTGCTTCTGTATTAGCAAAAGCCATTTTCACCCATTAAAGGCTTGCCTTTTTGTGGCTTATGTAGGGTGGTCTTCTAACCCTACACCTCAGCCTCCCGAGTTGTGCTAGAAGTTTAAGGTTTCTAGTCAAGGCCTAGGTTAAGATAATGAACATTCTTAAGTGAGTAAAGGGATTATAAACTATAAGCAGAAGGACTTGCATTACCAAGAGGTCAGGAAGTTAGCATGAGCGTGTGATTGAAAGCCTGACGGTGATGGTGGAAAATAAGGGAGTTGCCCAAGTTAGAAAAAATTCATGATCCATTCAGCAGAACTGTGCTTGCATGAAGTACAACCACAATAACAACAATTATTTTCTTTTTGAGACAGTCTCACTCTGCCACCCCAGCTAGAATGCAGTGGCGTCATAGCTCACAGCAGCCTCAAACTCCTGGGTTTAAGTGATCCTCCTGCCTCAGCCTCCCAAGTGGCTGGGACTATGTACCACTATGCCTGGCTAATTTTTCTACTTTTATAGAGATGGAGTCAGGCTGATCTTGAACTACTGACCTCAAGCTATCCTCCTACCTTGGCCTCCCAGAGTGCTGGGATTACAGGTGTGAGCCACCACATGCAGCCACAATTAAAAAAAAAAAATCCCAAGGGCTGGGCTTGGTGGCTCATGCCCATTAATCCTAATACTCTGGGAGGCTGAGGTGAGTGGAATGCCTGAGCTCAAGAGCAGCCTAAGCAAGAGGGAGACCTCGTCTCTATTAAAAATAAAAAAAGCTGGGTGTAGTGGCTCACACTGGTAGTTCCAATGGCTCACACCTATAGTTCCAGCTACTCGGGAGGCTGAGGCAAGAGGATTGTTCAAGCCCAGGAGTTTGAGATTACTGTGAGCTATAATGCTACAGTACTCTACCCAGAGCACAAAGTGATACTCTGTCTAAATAAATAAATCTTAGTGTCTAAGATGTAGTGGGCATTCGGGAACACAGGACAGTGAGGACCCGGGCACTCAAAGAGGACACAGACCCAAGAAGTTGCTGTGATTGAAACAGCACTATCCTCGGCCCAGCCCCCTGCGATACTTTCAAGCACAAAGTATTAGTTCTACAAACCATTGTGCTGAACAGTGTGAGTTTGTTATGCAGAGTTTAACATTAAAAATTCTTTGTTCGGTTACCATGTTCCCTGATAATTTTCTAAATTCTTCTTCCTTACAGCCCGGATTACTTTTTCTTTGATTTTGACACAGCAGGCACTTGAATTTGGAAACAGAGCTATCAGCTAATGGGTGGTAAGAGGCTTAAAGAAGCAAAACCAGGCTTCTGAGGAGCCTACCCTGAAGACATAGCCCACAAAGGCTGAGTGTCCCTTGTCTGAAAGGCTTAAGACCAGAAGTGCTTTGGATTATGGACTTTTTTCAGATTTTGGAATATTTGCATAATGCCTAATTGAGCATTCCAAATGGGAAAATCTGAAATCTGCAGGGCTCCGTGACCATTTTCTGTAGATGTCATCTTGGTGCTCAAAATGTTTCAGACTTTGGGGCATTTTGGATTTTGGGTTTGGGGAGCTCAATCTGTATGACATATAAATAAGTATTCATATCTTCTCATGATGAAATGATTTGTGTGGCAGAAGATTGGGAAGCCCAGTGTCCATTAGAAGGCGATTGGTTAAACAAACTATGGTGCGCCCGTCTGGTATAGGTTTATACAACCTTAAATGAAGGAAGATCTCTAATGAACAGATATCGAATGATTTCTGAGATTTTTGTTAAGGAAAAATTCCAGAATATTGTAAATGATAGACTTAGTGCATAAAGCATACTTCCTTATTGAAAAGAAAAAAGCAAGGAAAAATGTAGTATATATTTCCTTTCATGAAAGAAAGAAAAAATGAAAATATACTTTTTTGTTGTTTTAACAAGTAACACAGGAAATATTAACATAAAGTAGAAAAAATCAAAGTAGCTGCCTCTGGGATGTCCTACAGAATGGGAAGAGCAATAGTAGGGTCAAGAATTTTCCAAATATAATTTTCTATTATTTTGACCTTGAAACTTTATCAATATTTTACATATTCAAAACCTAAAATTTAATCAAAAATGAGGGAAAAACCTAAAACCTTAAAATTAAACTCAAACAGAAACATGTTAAGCTACCTGGTTATCAAACTAATAACACAACTGTATTATGAGCGGTGGTATTATTTTGGGTAATTTTGAACACAATACACATTGTACATCCTCAGTGGCTCCATTCTGACCATATGACGATGTCCTAAGGACAAAAGTTCTGCATGGAAATCTTGTCTTTGATAAGTTTATTGTTAGGAATAATATTGTAATTATAATCATGAAACTCTTTTATGCATATTACAGGATAAAGAAATTCAGTTTAAATAAGTTTATCTGTAAACCAAAATTTTCAGAGTAAGAGAGTGGAGGGACATAAATTTAAAAGGTGGAGAAAAATTTACAAAGTTAGATTTGATTTATAAATATCAAAAACAAATTTTTAAAAAATATTCTTTCTTAGCCATGTCTGCTGAAAGACCTAGAAACTAAGATACCTGGTAACCATTAACCCACTTATCTAGCATCCAGATCTTAGTTATTTTTTAAACATTATAATGAAAATAGACATAGTATAAAATTGACCTGGCCAGATCTTGGTTTTAAGACCATTCTCCATTAAAAGAACTCAGGACTAGGCCAGGCACAGTGGCTTACGCCTGTAATCCTAGCGCTCTGGGAGGCTGAGGCCAGTGGATTACCTGAGCTCAGGAGTTCAAGACCAGCCTGAGCAAGAAAGTGAGACCTTATCTCTAAAAACAGCTGGAAATTGGGGCGGGTGCCTGTAGTCCCAGCTTCTCAAGAGGCTGAGGCAAAAGGGTCTCTTGAGCACAAGAGTTTGAAGGTGCTGTGAGCTATGACGCCATGGCACTCTATGAAGAGTGACAAAGTGAGATTCTGTCTCAAAAATAAATAAATAAATAAATAAATGAAAAACATTTGCATAATTTTGGACACTTATAAAATTTTGACACTAAAATAAAATCTTAGGTAAATTTTATTACCTATTTTGGCTATTAGAATGGCCAAAATCCAGATGTTGACAACATCGGATACTGATGAGAATGTGAAGCAGGCATGTTCATTCAATGCTGGGGGGAATATAAATAGTATAACCGCCTTGGAAGACAGTTTGACAGTTGCTTACGACATTAAACATAGTCTTGCCATATACTCCAGAAATCACATTTTTTGGTATTTACTCAAAGGAACTGAAAATGTATGCAGCACTATTTATAGCAACTTTGGTCATAATTGCCAAAACTTAAGCAAACAAGGTGTTCTTATTTATGGAAATAAACTGTGGTACATCAGACAATGGCGTATTGTGTAGAACTAAGAAGAAATGATCTACCAAGCTGTAGAAAGACATGGAGAATCATTAAATGCACACTAGTTAGTGAAAGAAGACAGTCTGAAAAGACTACATACTGCTTGATTCTAGCTACACGATGCACAGGAAAGGGAAAAACCACGGAGAAAGTGAAAAGATCAGTTGTTGCCAGAGGTTGTGTTGAAGGAGAGACGAGTAGGTGGACCTCAGAGGATTGTTAGGACAGTGAGAATCGTCTGTATGATATACTGTAATAGTGGATACAAGTCATAAGTTTGTCCAAGCCCATAGAATGTAAACTCCACAGTGCATCCTAATGTAAAGTATGGACTTGGGTGATAATGAAGACACTTCATGTCTGTTAGCTCTTTGATTGTCACAAATTTCCTACTCTGGCGGGGGATTTGATGATAAAGAAGGTTATACATGCAAAGGGTGTATAGGACATCTTCAATCTTTCTTTCAGTTTTTCTGTGAACCTGAAGTTGCTTTTTAAAAACAGTTTTAAAAAGTCAATAAATGATCTTCTCTAAACCTGCAGACCTCCGCCAGTAAGTGAACTTGCCACCAGGGGGACGATGGTTGGTGTAATTTCTGCTGCCGCCATTAATCAGAGTATTGTGTACACCATCGTTTCAGGAAATGAGGAAGGTGAGGAGGTTTTCAGTCTGTGTTTTCAGTATACACCAATAAACTTAGATTTAGACTTATTTTAGATTATTTATCCTTTTTTTCTCATAAAATTATGCCCATCTTAAATGTGATGGATAACTCTATATGCTGAACTTGGTTAAAAATCCAATTATGTTGGCTAAAATGACTTTTTTTTGTTATGAAATGTTCAATGTCTAATTTTAGAAACCTTCCCCTTACTTTGATGTGGTAATATTTTAATGACATTTCTTCAATTGACATTTGAAGAATATTTTAATTGACATTTCTTTAGCTTTCGGTTATAATGATTGCCTACAGTAGTCTCTTTACACTTTTTGTAACATCCATGTCACATTTCCACTAATCCTAAACAGTTGTTATAATCATAACTAAGCTGAAAGGCAAAAAGGGCATATCCACGTTCAAAGCCATGTGTATTATATGATATTCTACAAGCAGCAAATTAGACATGCAGTTAAGGATCATAAATAAATCATTTCATTTTTTTTCTACAAATCCCTTTGAGAGTTAAGGTAGTTGGCCAGCCGCGAGGAGGGAGTCTGTGGTTCAGTCTTTCTCACTGACTCTTGGTTTCACCTGTCAGCCACGGGTGAGTTGTCCTCTGTTTTCCTTTTTGAAATGCTAGAATCCAGGCATATTGTAGATAGCCAAGAACTAGTTAATTGATACCTTAAAAATTGATTAATATTAAATATTTAAAAAATAAATGAACTATAAACACCCCTAAGCAGTTTGCCAGGAAATTGACAAGGACTTTTAAAGGATACGAATCCCCAACTATTACGAGAAGTCATTGCCCATACAGCTCAGCAAGTGATCAACATCTTACTTTTATTGCCTTTCTTTTGTGTCTCTGCTATTATTATGCCTTCTCCCTAAATATAATTGTACTTTTTCCTCGAACTTCCAATATGTGACTAAAGCTACGATTTCTCGTCCTGTTCTGATAATGTCTCTTTCTTTTTCTCTCTGTTATTTTTCTTGGAGTTAGCAAAGTGGCCATATTTTTCAACCTCTCTCCCCACAGTGACTATCTTTACATTGGATTCAGTTATTAATTCATTAAACAAATATTTTCTGAGCATCTTTTGCATGCTGAGTCCTCTTCCACCACTAGGGATGCAATCATGACCATAATAGACTGCTGCCTGCCCTCATAGAATTTAACACTCCAATGAGAGGAATTAGAAAATAAAATCTATTAAGTACGTAACTTTATAAACGGTCAATTCCATAGAAGAAATACAGTGAGGAAAAAATATGGAGGGTGTAAGAGGTGAGATATCATAAAGTTTATTGAAGTACACTGCTCTTCACTCAAATATATTATGTAAAAAAGTATAGAAATATAGACATAAGGGCAACAATTTTAAGATATTTAGAATTGTAAGTTATTTTTTCTAAATAACCAACATACTAAATTATCAATTTGTTTTCTAAAGTGTTCTTTGCAGAACATTAAATTTATAAGATAAGATTCATTAAATTATAAAGAGTATAATAATTCACTAAGATCATAAAATAACTTGGCTAGACAAAATTAAATGGGTTTCTTTAAAATAAAACTTCTGAGAGTATGTAGTATGGTAGACGACCATAGGAGTATATGATGAAGGATATTTTATTCAGTGTTTCCCAAAAGTAATTGACCATAGAAACACTGATTTCCAGGAGAATACCAAAACAAAACGAAACGAAGAAAAACTACAATCAAGGCAGCATTAGGGAAATACTAATGTTGATAATTTCAAGAATTGGAAAATTGTTTCCAAAAGCCATCAGTGTTTCACTTTTATGCATTACTCTAGCTAGAAATCAGTAGTTTTATTTTTAAAGAGAATTTCTTTCCTTATAGAAATTTCTTTCCTATTATATTTTAAATTCTAGATAAGTTTGGAATTAATAATGTCACAGGCATCATCTACGTGAATGCCCCTCTGGATTATGAGACCAGGACAAGCTATGTACTTCGAGTCCAAGCTGATTCCCTAGAGGTGGTCCTTGCCAATCTCCGAGTTCCTTCAAAAAGTAAGTTATTACTACGGAAGGGCTTTAAAAGACGTTTATGGTGTTTCTGCTGATTTCTAATGAAATACATTTGTATAAAATTGCAATTGTTCTAATGAAATACATTTGTATAAAATTGCAATTGTTCTCAGTGGAGAACATAGGAAGGTCATTAATACGTGGAAAACGAGAGCTCACTTACTTTTACAGTTGATGTATAAAGTGCAGGGAGTGATTTCATACTCCTGAAATGTCAAGGCATTAACGCACTGTCTTCAAATTTTATGTACACCATTGTTAAAATATCACCATTATATGTGTATATTAAATAATAAACCTATTCTTAATCCCACAGTGAGGCTCTGGATAAACCTTAGAAATATATATTGTTAATGGATGATTGCAAAGCTCTCCTGAGTTGTGTGTGGCTTCTTATACTTATGTATTTTCTCAAAGTAAGAGAAAAGTCATCTAAAATTAGAGACTAACATTTATTGTAATTTGAATGTACTGTAATATTTAATGTAATATCCCATTCTACAAAGACAAGTGAAGATTATGAAATTTAAAAAAATATATAGTAAATGTAGTCAGTTTTAAGCCCAGATTTTTTTCACTCTAAAATCTTTACCATTTCAGCATACGGCTCACCCACACAGAGAAGTAAGCAAAAACTAATCTGTGATGTGGCCAAAACAAATTTGAAACGATTTCACCAACAATGGGATTAATACTATTTTTTCTATTTATTGACATAATACTATTTAGCAATTAAGCAATTCATTTTTTTTTGTAACGATGGCAAATTTTTTACCATACAAAAGTTATAAGAAAACTAGATTGAATGTAGCTGTTCATAGATTAGAGACCCGTACGGAGTGTGAAGTGGGCAACAGCGTCTGAAACATTCACCTTGAGATTTTCCCTGGTCGTCCTATCACAGCACTCTATCATTCAGCATATTTAGAAGAGGGAAGAAGGAAAATAAAAATAAAAAAAAAAAAGAGGGAGAGAACAAGGGTCAGCACAAGGCAGTCCAGACAGTGTGAGAGAAAGGAGAATCACATGGGAGCGAATGACGATCATTATAAATAAGTCCCCTCTTTTCATTTAAAGCAATCCTCATGTACTGATTTAGTGTAGACGACTGCCCAGTTGCTTATGAAGGTACAAACAAATCATTTGGAAATCAGATTATATAATGTGTCTTTAAAATTAAAAGAATTAAAGTGTCCCTCATAATGATATCTCACTTGTGTAATTAAATTGTTTAATAATAGCTGACTAGTTCATTGAGTTTTTAACGTCATTCAACTCCAGGCAATTATTATTTTTTATTTAAATACAGAAAATGCTTCAAATTGTAAATCGAATTGCCTATAGTGGGAGTCAAAAGCTTAGAGTAGCTCTAAATTTCATAATGTTACCTATCTTATTGTAAATTTAAATGCATAAGAACAATACATCGAAAACTATTGCTATAATCTTTCTTTGAAACAAATAGACAATCGGTTTTAAGTATTTAGGTGGCGGAACCTGACATTCCTCGGAATAGAGATAGATTTCAGTTCTTATATTTGAATATAATATGACTAGCCCCCATTACTATAATGTAAAAGTAAGCCTAAGACTAATAAAAGTTTGTCCAGTGCACACATGTATTCTTGCATATTCCCCAGCACGCACGTAGAGGTGAGAGCAGTTAATGAACTCATGAGCTATCTTCTCAGAAATGCAGGAAATCTAAAAGCTAAACGTTAGTTTGTTTAATGCCTGGCGCTTTGAATACTGTTACCATTTCACGATAACCTTTGCCTCTTAAGGCAAACCCAAGTATTTCAAACCCAATTTCATTAATTAATGTTAATGACCATAATCAATACCAGTCCATTAACTATGAAAATAATAAGACCATTATGTAAATGAAGGTTAATTAATTAGTTATCTAAAGCTTTATCCCTACTTCAGAACTAGCTGCCTGATGGTCTTTAGAACTACCACATATCATTTGAACAGGGGTCATAAAAACCAGCTGTTTAATTCATTAAAGAAGTACTTTATTGTGATTTCATTACCCCAAAATGTGTTAATTAAATCACTCTCAAATCCCCCTATGAAATGTTCTACTTTTTCAGGCCAAACCAATACGTGCCTTCCATGCATTGATTTATGTCTTTACCTGAAATTCCTGCCTCCCTACAATGTATAAAACCAAACTGTAACCCCACCACAGCAAGTCCACTGTCTCAAGGCTTCTTGGGCATGACTCCAGGCTACAGTACTCAAATTTGGCTCAGAATAAACTTCTTTAAATTATAAGAACTTTATATAATTTACTTTAAATTATAAAAATAAAAATGAATAAATAAACTACATTCAAAATAAATTTCACAACCATGCTGTAACAGGATTTAGTATTTAAATGCAAATTAATAATTAAAATAGAAAATTTTAGAGCTCATTCAATACTAGAAGCACTCTGAATATTTTAACTTTTAGGATGGAACATTTCAAATGTATAAAAATTAAAGAAAGTCTTATAATGAAGCACTGTTTATCAGCCACCCAACTCAACTCTATCACGTCCTGGGAAAGAGATTTCGTTTATACTCTCACCTAGTTGTCCGTGCATTATTCTGAAGCAAGTCAGAGTCAAAATATTCCATCTGTAAATATATATTTTATTTTATTTATTTATTTATTTATTTATTTATTTATTTATTTATTGTAGTTTTTTTGTTTGTTTGTTTTGGCTGGGGCTGGGTTTGAACCCACCACCTCCGGCATATGGGGCCAGCGCCCTACTCCTTTGATCCACAGGTGCCACCCCATCTGTAAATATTTCTATATGTCTCTCTTAAATATATAACTTTACAGCTTAATTATAGTACCCTGAATATTACCCCCAAATTGATAAAAATTCTTCAGTACCAACAAATAACCAGTCAGTGTTCATATTAAACAATTGCTTACCACAAAATCCCAGAACATGTCTGTATATTGTAATTGGCCAATAGGTCTTTTACGTCTCTTTAGTCTGTAGGCTCACCACCATCCCTTTTTAGACGCCTTGGTATTCATTTGTTCAAGAAACAAGATTTGTGAAGCTAAAATTGACAACTGCATCTCTACGGGGTTATTTTGTATTTTTCTGGGTCTCCTTTATTTCAAGTAAATAGTTTGATGAGATACAGGTTGCTTTTGTTTTTGTTTTTAAACAAAGAAATTGAGAGTGGTATTTGTTCCTTGCTTAGACATCGGGTCTCTTTGACTCTTTTTGTGAGAGAAGGTAGGAGCCCCTGGTAGTCATTTTCCAACATCATTCATTTCTCCTTTGCATTTCTAATACATTCTTTAGCCAGAATATTTTTTATAAAGAGAAACTTTTCCATATCAAATATTCAGTTACCCTGAGGTCCAGATGCTATAGGAAAGAGAGGATAAAAATGTTGGACTCCTTTCCTTTACTGGCTGGTTTTAAAATAAGAAGTTGATTTGGTATCATATTCCAAGGAGAATGCAAAGATCATGAATATTTTTGGTTTTATGTGTCATATGGTCTCAGTAGTAACTACTTCACTGTGTTGTAGCTTAAAAGCACCGAGAGACTGTGTCCAAACAGTAGAGTGTGGCTGTGCCCCAATAAAACTTTATTTACTGAAAGAGGCTATGGGCTGGATTTGACCAAGGGGCACTTGTTCAAATGCTTACTTTTACTTTACATTATACACTGAGCCTTTTCCTTTTTTGACTACTGTTTATATATTTCCCACTGTGAGCAATACTTCTGCTTCATCATTTAATTAAAAATAATATTGCTTTATCCCTGTTAATTTGAATAAGACAATCTACCATTCAGTTATCTGTAGCTTATTCCCTAGTAGACTCCTCAAACTAGGATCACAGGAATTATTTCCTTGATCTTGTGCATTAATAAAAGCTTATCTGAAGGTATATAACTGAATACCAATTTGGCCGGACATAAAAGACATGGCTCCTTTTTCTCTCTTTGATGTAAATCTTTCACTCCCTTTTCTCATTTGATGAAGTATTATGAAACCAGCGCATTGTACCCCTTGATTGCACTATTGTACACAGCTATGATTTAATAATAAAGACAATAAATAATTATATACATATGTGTATGTGTATATATATATATATATATACATATATATATATATATATATATAATGACAATCTGGTCTTATTGTGGAATTTCTAAAAAATTTACCTTTTCTTCTTTAAGTTTGAATATTTTTATGAATATATTTCATCATGTTACCAATCTGGGTCATTTTTGCGTGTATGTGTATTATATTTATTATGTCTCATTTGTGGGAACTTTTCTTGAATTCTAGATTTGTTTATTTTTTCTGTTTGATTCATTTGTTTTTTAACAGAGAAGATTCCTATTACCTAACTGATGAATCTTCACATATCTTTTCTACCACCTTCTCTATACCTCTTTAGTATCAGTTGTTCTCTCTTTTAGATTTATTCTCCTAAATCCTCCGTGCTTTAATACATGAATGCATTCTTAGTCTCTCATATTTTCATTTCTGGAATTATGCTTCACTTATTTCTAAATATTTACCAACTGTAATTCTTCTTAGATTTTTTTCAAATGTCCTTTATTCAGCCATTACATTTGTAAACCTCTCTAATTTTAATCCTAAGTCTTTCAATAGCTTTTTTCTCCCCCAACCTCATAAGTTATTTTAGCCAATTTAAAATATGAGACAGTTTGCATACTTTTTAAAAAGTATTCATTTTTTTGAGTCATTTTTCTCATTCGTCTCTTTTTACTTCTAGGGTATTCACTACAATTCTTTTCTATTTTTCATCTTTAAGTAAAATAAGTTTTTCTTCACTCTTAAAAAAAGAAGTGGCACCTGTGGCTCAAAGGAGTAGGGCACTGACCCCATATGCTGGAGGTGGTGGGTTCAAACCCAGCCCCAGCCAAAAAAAAAAAGAAAGAAAGTAAAAGGGGGTCATGATAGCTTTTCTAATCCACAGCTCTAGAACGTCTAATTATTTTAATGAAAGTACAAATTTATCTTCCTACTTTTAGAAATCTGTTGATTTTCCTCAGCAGTCCCACATTAATTGCAAAAATATCTTTTCTTTGAGCTTATTATAACTGTCCTGTGCTATATATATAGTATGCTCTCAGGATTCTCTTCTTTTTTCTTAATGTGGGATTTTGCCCTGTTTTTGCTTTTATGTTACCATAGTAAAGTTTTTTATTAGGTACTTGTGGATGAGTTTGAAGTTCACTGACTCTCTGAGCCAACAGGAATTTTTAGCTTTCTCTGAACTTCCTTAAATCAGTTGTCTGTCTTATAGTCTAGCTCATGTTTCTGTCTGTCCTTTTCCCATCTTGGTTATAATTTGTGATGAGCTTGTTGGTTTAGTTAGTTGTATTATCTGTGAGCGTTTTGTTTGATACAAGGATTTAATCTTATTTAAATAAATTTGATGAGGAAGAGGAAACTAGAAGCAAAGGAAGTCCCACAAATTCATAATTGTGTATGGTTCTGAGTCCTTAGATGCTGACGAAAGATGTTTTAGTCAGAGACAAAGACCTTTATTACTCACAAGGAAAATATTAGCAATAGTAGCAGCATAGCAATAAGCACAGAAAGGCAGCTCCCCAAGCTCCAAACTTTATAGGCAAAGTGTAGAGCCAGGTGAATAACACTGTAAGTGAGGAAAGCAAATTACAGCAGAGCTCTGAGCTGAGAGATTCTGCCACTTGTATAGTAAGCAAGAAGCAAATCTTTGTCGAAAGAGATTCTTGCAAGGCATTCTTGCAAGACATCTCATTGTTTAGCATTGTCAGCTCCTTAAGCAGTCATGCAACCTATATGAAAAAACAATCAAGACTTTTCAACTTTGGTACACTAAGCAAGATGCTTCGGAGGCCCCAAAAGATCCATGGTATGCTGACTACTAGCACTCTCCTGGTTGCCACCTGTTTGTTAGGAAGGGGGAACCAGGAAGGTCCAAAAACTATGTTGCCACTTTAATCATCTTCCCAGAATCCCTGAATACATATTCCAATCCAAAGATAATTACAATACTTATTGAATCAGTCTAACTGTTTTCACAGTTCATTAATTTAAGAGAGTAAGAGCTGTGTAGCCCCCCCCCTCAGATTTTCGCATTGTGTTACATGATACCAAGTTTAGGAATAAGTTTCCACTCAAGTGCTTTAAATTTTTCATCCAGTGTTTCTAGATTATATACGTTCCCTTTCTTAACCACTACTAGCTCTTTTAAAAAATTCATTAATTTTTTTGGATGTAATGGGAAATGTAATAAATATATAATCTAATGAATTATTGAAGATAATATTAATGAATGACGATAGTAACCCAAATTAACAGAAAGCATTTTTAAAAAACAAATTTTCCCTATAATTAAAAAATACATATAAAGAAAAACTTTAAGTGTTTTTTCCGCTATTTCATTAGCCCACTGCTAGAAAAGTAGTACAAATAGAAATTATAACTCAGTAAGTCACAGGTATAATACCTCTTTTTTCATTTTTTTGTAGACAATAAATTCTAAGCAGACCATGACCCTAATTACTGCAGAGGTTTTTGGTTTGTTATTTTTTTGTTTTTATTTTTATATTGTTTTGTTTTGTTGTGGTTGCTATATCTTCCACAGCCTTGGTAGTGATTTATTAAATATTTATAGTATGCCAGGCACTGTGAGAAGTTTTCAGGACACAGAAATAAAGAAACAAAGTTAATGTTTTCAAACCTCCTTGGCTCAGGACCTGACAGATGCACAAATAGTGACAATGTCAAGTCAATAATGTTAGAAAACAGTACAACACAGTCCAGAGGAGTAAAGGGTAACAGGAGAGATCAGAGAAGATTGTCCAAATGCTTTACATTGTAGCTGTATCCTGAAGAATGAGTGTCATAAGTTCGAAAGTGCCAACAAAAACACAATAAGTAGATATCAGAAATGTTGAAAATAAGTGTTAAATTGGAAAATAAGTGTTAAATTGGAAATTTTGACTAAGTACCAAGACATAACAGAAGTTGCAAAATATAGATACACATTATCAAAGATATTAAAAATGAAGCGCTTACCCTCAAAAAGCCCTTACTCTTAAGAGGAATTAAAATTGGCCTAGTGAATGGAAATTTAGAAATGATTCTCTGTGAAGTATTCCTTTGGATAAAAAGGAAATTGTAAAGTTGTACTTGAATTCCTGTATCCCCTAAAAAGGAGGGTTATGGGAATATATATATATTTTTTCTCAAGTTTAATGTTGGTAAATACTATAAAAGGACAGTATCCCTATTGGTTTCAGGCAAAGTGAATTTATATTTAATAGCTATTAGATAAATCTACAGGAAATAAGGTAGAGCAAAAGCTTACGATGGCTGGAACAAAGGGAATAATTGTAGCTGTAACTAGACATGCTTGTGGTCCTAGAATTACACAGGTAAAGAACCTGTAACTGTTTCCCAAGGTCCAGATTTGAGATATGTATCCATGCTAATTTTCGTAACATCCTGGTTGTTAGGATCACCTGCAGAAGTGATGGCACAGCTGAATTACTACTAAAACGACAGCTGGAATGAATTGAAATGCACTGACAAATTTAATTGCTGCAGGAGAACATACCAATGCCAAAAGTTTTCCCCAGTCAGTGTTTCAAACACAGGTATGACCCAAAGAATAATTAACCAAGTAACAGCAATTACTATTTAAGTAGAAGTTTCCTGCCTACTTTACTGATCTTTCCCTGGAAAAAACAAACTCAAAGTGTTTTTTTCTATTTTCTCATTCAAAATGATCAACACAGAAGACTTCTGAGATGAAATGTGTGGGCACTTTCCTCCCCATCAACAAGCAAGCAAGAACATCCAGCAGACACTAGCTGGTGTTCTCCAATCCAATTCAACTCCAACACCAACACTTGGAAATATGGAGGGTGACTAATTTATGAAATGAAAAATCTATACTAAGTTTGTAATACTCAAGTCACATTTGACTTCTGCAATTCCAAGAGGTGATTCAGCTGTCTGGAAAGTTCTCCATACCTACTTTCTTGGACCTTTTACAGAGACATCATTGGCTAGACATTATCAAACCATGAAAAATGTGTAGATATGTAATTGAACAGAGAAAGTTTGGTCTTGTACTAATAGACCAAATGGGGAAGGCAAGAAAAGTCTGTCTGGTTCTGCTGGTTCAGATTCTGATTGGCTTTTCTATGTAGCATTTCTTTTCCCAGAGATGAAATTAGACCCCTTCCTACATGGAGATCTTATGACCCACGTTCAGGCAAGGAAGGTCACAGAATTTCTTTATAGAAAAGCAGGGGAAGATGGGAGTACTACCTTGGGTGGAAAAATGGACAGGTGAAAGGAGGTCAAGGTGATGTCTAAGATATTCTGTTTTCTGACATTTGTTTCTGAGGCCTAAAGCCTTCCAATATTATATGATAACAAGGGCTACGGGAGTTATGAGCCAGGAACAGAGGATAAAAACCAGCATATGTACTCATGTATATCATAATCTCCAAGGTCAGATAATGGTAGTCTGGGTTGTAATAACCAGCTGCTAGTGGATAGAGGACAATATATTTTTAACTGAGAGAGAGAGAACATTTTTTTATAACCTCTTCCTTAAAGGCAGAACTTCCACTAACATGTCTAAGCTGGGAAAGGAAAAAACATTTCAATTTTAAATGAAAGTTGAAGAATTGATGAATGTAGTAAACTAGAGAATTTTTTTATTTTTTAGTTACCATTGTCAAGTCCTTTACTATTTTTTTAAATTATGAGATTTCTTGAGCTTTTATTCAATAGCAAGAAAAAGACCATCCCAAATTACCAAATAAAGGGATAATAGAAAAGAAAAAAATAGACAGATAATTATATTCTATTTCTCCATGTTAACCACATCATTTTAGTGTGATTGGATGGTAGAATATAATGAAAATAACAATAATGGTTTTAAATTACATGAAAGTAGAGGTTTTGGCCCATTATGGTTATTGATGTATTAAGATTTTTGTGCCACCTAAAATGCGTGGCACAAAAATATATTTGATAAAGATAAAGATTTGTCCAATGTATGAGGGTATTTAGAAAGGTAAGGCATATGGTGAAGGCTTGTGAATTATCAGTCTAAAAGTATGCAGACACGCAGGATGGGTACCACTCACACAGCCCACGTGCTAGCTGACGTCCACTGAGCACCCATAGTGCCCGCCCCCTCACCGATGTTGATTTGTAGACTTTTTCACTAGAGTCATTTAGGGAGTCATTACTGCAGATGGTGCCACTGCACTGTTTTCACCATAGAGTGCATGCTAGCGACCTCACATCCTAGATACAGCAAAGACTCTGAAAAGCCTTGGAGGATCCCCTTCCTTCCATTACAGCCAGAAATTAGGTGTTCATTTCTTCCTCTTTCACTGCAAATTCTCTAATCCAGTAGATACTCTCGTTTTTATGTCACTCCTGCTAATACCATTTTGTCAGATATTTTTATTTTCTTTCTGTTCCCACATTGACCATGATTGTTGAGCAAATAATTATCTTCATTTTATGAAAGAAAGACAAATGTGAACACATTGCTCTTTTTAAAGTATTATTTCAACATTAGAAGTCCCCTTTGTTCCTGCCAATATTCTCTATCTTTCCAGACCAATTTAATCTTTCCTGGGTTTTCAGAATATGATGTTATTTGATTCCAAAGAAACTTCAGAAAACTATGTACAGGAGAACTTCTATACAAACAGATTTCTACTACAAAGTAATTCTTATTGTTTTATTTTTATGTAGAACAAAAGCAACAACATGCAACTTTATAGCTTAGTTTGATTTATGTAATTCCATAATTGAAGTGGCAATTTTCACTTCATGGTAAAATTATAATTATCTATAAATGCGGACAAAAGCAAATCATTGCTTTCTATAAATATGTCAGTGTGTTTTGATTCAATAAGTAGACTTTCAATCAGGAATAAACGACAGGACAATTAAGATAAACCTTAAACTGGTAATAAAACAACTGAAATGTTCTGATTTCATTTTATGGTTTTGCTTTAGGGTATGGTACAAGCTTGTAACACATTTCCTTTTTTTTGTTTTTTGGCTTTTCTGGTTTCAAACAGAAGGTCTGTGACAAACAATGATAATCACTCTTTACTCGTGATTGAGTGACTTACACGAGTATTCCTCACAGAACTTGGGTAACAATTTATAGAATGGCACATGTTATTTCTTCAGTTCTAAAATCCAGATGTGCTTTAGGGCCTTATATTTATGCTATAAATATCTGACCACTGTTTTAGAAACTCTATTAATAATTTGCTACTTTTGGCTCGGTGCCTGTGGCTCAACGGGCTAAGGCGCCGGTCACGTACACCTGAGCTGGCGGGTTCAAATCCAGCCCGGGCCTGCCAAACAACAATGATGGCTGCAACCAAAAAATGGCCAGGCATTGTGGCGGGTGCCTGTAGTCCCAGCTACTTGGGAGGTGGAGGCAGGAGACTCGCTTGAGCCCAGGAATTGGAGGTTGCTGTGAGCTGTGATGTCACAGCACTCTATCCGGGGTGACAGCTTGAGGCTCTGTCTCAAAAAAAAAAATAATAATAATAATTTGCTACTTTTAAACTTGGCTATTCATATGAAATTAATACCATAATGTTATTTAAGGTATTTGGGGCTCAAAAATTTTAGGCAACTTATATAAGTATATAGGTGAAAAAATTTTATTTTCAATGTAACAAAAATGGATTCCAGGAGATTCATGGCATAAAATAATCTGTGCAGGAAAACAAAGGCATTATATACTAGATTTTATAGAAAATATGATTTTAAAATGGTTATAGAATTTTATTAATACATTCCTGTAACCAAAAGCTTAGAGACTTGCTCTTCCACTTATCCCAGAATTGGTTTGCTGAACTGATGGCCATGATAGGTGATCAAACTTTCTAAATTAAAGTATAGATTATAATGTATATTTTTCACATATAATATGAACAAAAAATTATGTTTCATGAGAAATACAATATTTTATACTCCCTTCACGAGCAATTAAAATGTAAGTATGTAAGCATCTAAGAGTTCACAAAATGGTTCTCCTTACTTATAACTAAAACTGAGCTGAGGTCTGATGATAAAAGAAATAGTTTTCTTTATTCTTCTGAATTTCTTTGTCATTAACATCATCAATAATTTAATTTTTTCTAAGACTTTTTAGTCTAAATTTTAATTGGTATTAAAAATGGAGACCATCATTAAATCTCAAAGTTTTATATTGTCAGAAAGTTCACCAATCATTTTTGATTACTAATGAGGCCCCAAGACTACGCAATAAAATTTCTATGCCTCTTTCCTCAGAAAAATTTCTTTTTCAATAGAGGCAAGCCAAGCCCTTTTAATTACAAATGAAACTATTTACAGAAAATCCTGAAATAAATTAAATCATATATATTACATGAATATCGACATTTCAGGTAATGGGAAACTGAAACAAGTAATGAGTAACCTAAGCATACATCTTAGCAATGATAAATATAGGGAAAATCAGAACTTTCTGCTAAATTATATTAATTCTTCATTATTGATTCTGTGTGCAGGCATTGGTCATCCACTCTCTGTTGTTATATAATCAAAGTCAGGTCTTCACTATACAGTGATTGTCTTTTTAATAATTTGCTGAAAACTTAGTGCAGCTATTAGATTTATTTTTATTTATTTAAACTTCTTATGGGAAATAGATAGGGAACATGGTTTTCTTAGTAAAATATTGTATTTTGATCAGCTTTAACAGCTGAATTTACTGATTGATAACTGAAGAAAAAAGATTCTCATTAATTAGACAAAATGCATTTGCATTACGTTTATATAATACAAAGAAATATGAGGGAAAGTACCATACTGAAGGACTATAAATAAGCTTAAACCTTCAGAAGGCTTTATTGTCTCTATTCAATGGCTTCTCAGTTCTGCTAGCCACATCCCATGTCATTGATGTTCTTAATTTCCCTATAGATTGAGTTCTTTTCCCTTAATCTCAAGGAGTAGCTATACCTCCATGTCTTTGCACATATTGTTCTTTCTTTTTAAACTGTCTTTCCTTAATTGTTTTCAGATCAACTCCTACTTATTCTAGGAGTCTCAGTTTCAAATTCCTCTCATTTTTGAAACTTTCCATAATCATCCATTGGCCTTAACACATGGGAACGCATACACGTGGCCTGTGAGTTTTCCTCAAAGCCTTATGATATGATTTACTTTGGTCTTGCCCCAGATTCTATCACAGGAACACAGACGGTGAATGAGTAGTCCCAGAGAAGATGAAATTTGAGATCGATCTTGAAGGATAGAATAATATAGAATATAGGATGGAGATGGAAAGATCTAATTTTTCAAGAAATAATGACTACTTCTTTGCCTGAGAAGTACAACCTTTTTTAGTAGATTATGATTAACGTCATGCTCTAATGTTTTCTATCAAAGAAGGGCTGTCATGTTGTCTACTGTTCTATTCAATTTTATCTTTTAGACATTTACTTTATACAAAAGACCATATTATAATTGATCGTCTCTTGTTACAACTGACTATGGCCAAAATGTATGCATTTATTTTTATTGTTGGGGAAGCATTGAGGGTACAAAGGACCAGGCTACATTGATTGCATAGGTTAGGTAAAGTCCCTCTTATAATTATGTCATGCCCCCAAAAGGTGTGTCACACACCATCACTCACCCCCTCCTCCCTCCCTCCTTCCTCTCTCTGCTCTCCCCTTTCCCTACCTCCCATCGTGTACTAGGTCATCAACCTTCCTCATACGAGAATTGAGTACAGAGGATTCTTAATTCTCCATTCTTGTGATGCTTTACAGAGAAGAAAGTGTTCCACTTCCATCCAGGTTAATACAAAGGATGTAAGGTCTCTATCTTTTTAATGGCTGAATAGTATTCCATGGTATACATATACCACATCTTGTTAATCCATTCCTGGGTTGGTGGGCATTTAGGTTGTTTCTACATTTTGACAGTTATAAATTGAGTTGCAATTAACAGTCTAGTGCAAGCGTCCTTTCGGCAAAAGAATTTTTTTCCTTCCTTCCATTGCCCAGCAATGGTATTGCAGGATCAAATGGGAGGTCTAGCTTGAGTTCTTTGAGGGTTCTTCATACTGCCTTCCAAAAAGGTTGTGTTAGTTTGCAGTCTCACCAGCAGTGTAAAAGTGTTCCCTTCTCTCCACATCCAAACCAGCATCTGCAATTCTGAGATTTTATGATATGGGCCATTCTCACAGGGGTTTGATGATGTCTCAGGGTGGTTTTTATTTGCATTTCTCTAATAATTAGGGACAACTAATTAATAGCACTATAATTCAGAATTCTTCTCAGAGAATTGTGAACTCTAGCAGATTTACAAAAACATTTCAATTTCGCAGATTAAGCATATGAAGTGATGAAAAATACTAGAAACCTGGCCAAATAACAGAGTTTAGTACATTCCTAGAAAAAGGTGGTATATACACACATAGAGCAAATGTGAGTAGGAGTGTGATTTTCAGAGCCTAAAATAAAATATCACCTATTATCTGATTACATAACATGGGTTGATAAAGCCTTCCAGCCTTCTTTGAATTGCTATTAGTCTTGGATTAATTAATTTCAATTATGTAGAGTCACAATAATTGATATAAGAAACATAAAAATCTAGACCATATTTAATATTAAATTATATAGGCAAGAGATATATATATATTTTAAAAATAATAATATCCTAAATTATATTAATGGACAAGCTGAGAGATTCTTTTTTATGCTGAGATATTTATAAGGACAAAGTAAACCAGGCAGTTATGGTTATGAAACACACATGTATTTGTATAAACTTTCAAAAAGAATAGTATTTTTTAAGTTATTAATTTATTTGCAACACTTATGCTTTTTATTTTTGAGGCACATCTAATATGATTCTGTTTCCTGTCATATGACTCTTGAAATATCATTTTCATGCCACAGAGATCATGAAGAAATTGTTAAATTACCAAACATATACTGCATACTTGCTAGTCCTAACATTTTTTTCAAGTGTTGTAAGGGGATAAGAAACTACAATATGAACTCATTATCTTCAAGAAATTTATATTCTGGTGGAGAAGGTATGACGCATTGTAAAAACAAGCAATAGCGTGGGGAAATAAATGGCTAGTTGATACACGAGAAACAGATTCAAGATTTCAGATGAAAGAGAATAGCTTGTCAGTGGACTATATCTTCTTTTTTTATTTATTCTTTATTTTTTATTAAATCATAATTGTGTACATTGGTGCAATCATGGGACACAATGTGCTGATTAACATATACAATCTGAAATATTTTCATTGAACTATTTAACATTGCCTCCATGGCCTTTTAATGACTATATGAAGACATTTATATTCTACCTTTAGTAATTTTCACTTGTACCCATCTAAGATGCACCATAAGTGTGATCCCATGGACTATATCTTCTTAACATAAATGGAAACTTTACTTGAAGCAGTAACCAGGTTTGTTTACATTAATCCACTCTGTTTAGGGTTGGTGGAAGCAGGATGGGGAAAGGATTTGGGGAGAGAATTATTGATAGAAGGGAAAATATACGGCTTGGCGCCTGTGGCTCAACGGGCTAAGGCACCAGCCACGTACACCTGAGCTGGCGGGTTCGAATCCAGCCCGGGCCCGCCAAACAACAATGACGGCTGCAACCAAAAAATGACCGGGCGTTGTGGCGGGCGCCTGTAGTCCCAGCTACTTGGGAGGCTGAGGCAAGAGACTCGCTTGAGCCCAGGAATTGGAGGTTGCTGTGAGCTGTGATGCCATAGCACTCTCTCCAGGGTGACAGCTTGAGGCTCTGTCTCAAAAAAAAAAAAAAAAAAAAGAAGGGAAAACATAGGGGAGAGAATCTTTAAGGTGCTTCAGAGGACAATGAGTGCTATAGTGGTAACAAAACAGAAAATAGGTAGTTAAGTACAAGAAGCATCATAAAGTAATATTTGTCAAAATGTGTTTTAGAGATACCCGAAGGTAATCACTTGAGGTGATTGTTTAGAAATGCGTATTTTTATGTTGTCTTTCCCCAAATCTATTGAATTAAGATACTGGAAATAGAAATTGGAAATCTGAATACATACCATGTCTGCTGTGTGACTTTTGTATTTTTATTTATTTGTAACTATTTTGAGTGCTGTATAGAGAATAATTTCATGTAGACTTAGTTTTGATAGAGAAGTAACTTAAAAAAAAAACAGCATATAGAATAATTTAGAGACAGATAGAATGAATAGAGCATGCCTGAGCTCTATTGATCCAGTCAGACAGGAAAAATGTGGGACATAAGAAAAAGAAAAATTGATAGGTCTTGATGACTGGACTTAAAGAAAAAGGAATAAATCAAGGATAATTTTATACTTTTGATCTTAAGTGACATGAATCATATCTAGAAACTTAGTTTGGAAATAAGCTAGACCTCCAAAGGATATTCAACACTGACTTATAGATTTGGTAAAAAGTCACATAGATTTAGTGAAGTTAGAGGATTGTTATGTTTAGGGTTAATAGCCTCACATGGTATAAATGTACAATGTGGTTTAATTGGCAAAATCAGTCAAAAAACATCAAAGGAAAAAATATCTTTTGAGCCCACATAATCCATAGAGAAAAGAACTTAATTTTCAGATACCTAAACACACCATAGAAAGGGCCCCAAATCAGGGACCAGAAATAGCACTACTCTACATATTTAAGGAAAAGTTAAAGTAAGGAAACATTCCTTGACTTTGTAACAGTGGGGACTTTCTGATCAAGGCAATGATCTCTTTAAAAGAAGGGAGCCACTCCTGTAACCCTTGCACCCCAGGAGGCTGAGGCGGAAGAATTGCTTGAACCCAAGAGTTTCAGGTTGCTGTGAGCTATGACACCACTGCACTCTACCTAGGACAATAGATAGGAAGGAAGGAAGGGAGGGAGGGA
>CAUYRH010079604.1:0-20921 GCA_963574655.1 Perodicticus potto
GCCTGTAGTCCCAGCTGCTTGGGAGGCAGAGGCAGGAGACTCGCTTGAGCCCAGGAATTGGAGGTTGCTGTGAGCTGTGATGCCACGGCACTCTATCCAGGGTGACAGCTTGAGGCTCTGTCTCAAAAAAAAAAAAAAAAAATAGCAGGCATTGTAGCGGGAGCCTGTAATCCCAGCTACTCAGGAGGCTGAGGCAAGAGAATCCCTTAAGCCTAAGAGTTTGAGGTTGCTGTGAGCTGTGATGCCACAGCACTCTACTGAGGGTGACAAAGTGAGACTCCATCTCAAAAAATAATACTAAATAAATAAAAATTTAAAGAAAAATAGAAATAGGCTCGGCGCCTGTGGCTCAACAGGCTAAGGCGCCAGCCACGTACACCTGAGCTGGTGGGTTTGAATCCAGCCCGGGCCTGCCAAACAACAATGACGGCTGCAAACAAAAAATGGCGGGGCATTGTGGCGGGCGCCTGTAGTCCCAGCTACTTGGGAGGCTGAGGCAATTGAGCCCAGGAATTGGAGGTTGCTGTGAGCTGTATGCCACGGCCACTCTACCCAGGGTGACAGCTTGAGGCTCTGTCTCAAAAAAATTTTTTTAAAATAAAAATAAATAGAAATAACCAGGCATTGTGGGAGGTGCCTGTAGTCCCAGCTACTTGGGAGGCTGAGGCAAGAGAATCACTTAAGCTCAGTAGTTTGATGTTGCTGTGAGTTATGACGCCACACTCTACCACAGGTGACAAAGTGAGACTCTGTCTAAAAAAAAAGCATGTTTGGGCCACACATGCAAAGGTATAGAGTGGCTCACACCTTTAATCCCAGCACCCTGGGAGGATTGCTTGAGCCCAGGAGTTTGAGACCAGCCTGGGCAACATAGAGAGACCTTGTTTTTACAAAAGATAAATAAATAAATAATACATAAAAGCATGTTTGTGCATGCATGAGTGTGCACCCTCTGAAAATGATTGAAAATCTGTGGGAATTTGGAATGCAATGAATGGAGAAAGCAAGACAATTTGAACAAAAAGAGCATGCATGTTCAGGTGTTTGTTTTTAAAAGTGTTACCAAAAAAAATAATAATAAAAAATAAAAAGAAAGGAAAAATAAAAGTGTTACCTGCTTAAAAAGAAAGAAAAACGTGTTACCTGCACAGTAAAACATTGTCAGAGGTTGTCCCCTCATATAGAAGCAATAGTTTCTTCTTCTGGCCCTCCTAGCTCTTGGTTTACACCTTGGTTATAGACAGGGCTGTGCCTGCCTGTCTCCCTGGTCACCTGGGAGCTTGCCTAGTCATCTTCATACCCACCAAGACCCAACCCAGTGCCTGTGCAGAGAAGGTGTTCATTAGACACTTTTGGAATGAATGAAGCTACTCCTCTGACTCTAGTTTCACACTATATAAGGTTAGGATGATAAAGCAACCCACTCTTATGGCCATACTGAAAAATTACCGAATTTGTGAAAAATGTGAATGCTCTTAAAGAAGATGAAACGCTGTATAAAAATACTCAGAAATAGCTGCTTAATCTGAAATTTACCCTGCGGGCTGACCAGGTCAAAATGCTTGCAGTATGTAGCTGGTTCAAAGCCTGGTGGCAGCTTCCATGTGAGACCACCCTGTTAACTTTGTTTCCTGACAAAAGGAAGACAGAGGTGCAGGGACAAAGTTGTTAGCTGAGCAGAGCCCTGCCGTCAAGTCCTCTAGATCTGAAGACTTCTGGGTCTGTTTCCATCCCAGCAGTAAATCATATTGGAAAGATTGTGTCCCCTGAGCTGCAAGTCTGTTAAAAAATTGGAGCCTTGGGTTCGGCGCCTGTAGCTCAGCAGCTAGGACTCTGGCCACATACACTGGGGCTGGCAGGTTCGAACCTGCCCCAGGCCTGCCAAACAGTAATGACAACTACAGCAAAAAAATAGCCGAGTGTTGTGGTGGGCACCTGTAGTCCCAACTACTTGGGAGGCTGAGGCGAGAGAATCGCTTAAGCCCAAGAGTTTGAGGTTGCTATGAGCTATGATGCCACAACACTGTACGGAAGGCAACAAAATGAGACTCTGTCTCAATTAAAAAAAAAAAAAAAGAAACAAACAAACAAACCCTGGGTTCAAGGGATCTTCCTGCCTCAGCCTGTCAAGTACCCGCCACAATGTCCAGCTAATGTTTTCTACTTTTTGTAGAGACAGGGTCTTGATCTTATTCAGGCTGGTCTCTAACTCCTGAGCTCAAGTGATCCTCCTACCTCAGCCTCCCAGAGTGCTAGGGTTATAGCTAAGAGCCACTGCACCCTGACTGATACCATAGTTTCAAGTCAAAGTCTCTGCCTTCACAGGCTGTAGACAATAAACACATAAAATGATATTAAATGTAAATCAGATAATGCCAGGAAAACTAAAGCAGGTGTCACAGTTTGGGTCCACTGTACTGACACCCAGAGGCAACGTTTAGCATGTGCAGTGACTATAGAGACTACTCTTGGGATCGTGTCTTTGGATGGAAGGGGAAGGAAGCAGGATTGAGCAGTGGGAGAAATCAAGTTGAGAGGCAGACCCTACGATAGCCTCAGCAGATTCCATGGGGAGTGCCAGAGCCAAAATGTTCCATCTGAGTTGACTCATTGGGCCAAAATAGCCATCCTTCCTATCCCACCCCAATCAGTCATTTAATGTAGGATACCTTTGGAAGGTCACTGGGCAAGTTCACTTTTGTAGTTGAGGCATACTTGAAGGACGGGCAACAAGACCTTCCTTTAAGGGGACCCGGGTTGGGAAACTCCATGTTCACCATATGGGGTATGGGGACGGAGAAGATAGGGATGGGGGTGCTTTCAGGGGAAGGATAGTCAGGAAAGGCCTCTCTGAGGAGCGACCTGAATGAAGGCAGGGAAGGAGCCATGGGGACTCTGAGGGAAGAGCATTCTAAGCAAAGGGAATAGCAAATGCAAATGCCCCAAGGAAGAAATGTTCTTGAGATGTTCAGCAGCAGCAAAATGTCAGTGTACCTGGAGGGAAATGAAGAAGGGGAGAATAGTAGGAAATGAGCAAGGGCCAGGCCATTTGGGGTCTTGCACACCATTGTAAGGAATGCATATTGTACATTTATTGTTACAGGAAGCCATTGGAGAGTCCAATACAGAGTAGTGACAAGATTTGGTTTATGATCTAAATGAGTCACTCTGGTTGCTGCTATATGGAGAAGGGGAAGCTAGAACAGAGGTAGGGAGACTAATTAGGAGGCTATTCTGGTATTTCAGGTAAGAGAGAATAATTGTTGGGACAGTGTAATGGTGGCTGTAGAAAAGTACTGCTCAGCCAGGGTGATTTTGCCCCACCCTCTCCACACATACCACTCTCTCATCACCACTCCCCCACCAGCCAGAGACATTTATGGATATCTGAAGCCTTTTTGTTTGTTTGTTTTTTGTTTTTATTTTTTTGAGACAGAGTCTCACTCTGTTGCCCAAAGTAGAGTTTCATGGTGTCATCATAGCTCACAGCAACCTCATCCTCTTGGGCTTGAGTAACTCACAAACAAACAAAAGCCTTACAATCACTCATGATTCCTCTTTCTTTCACATCCCAACCCAAATCTTACTGGCTTTCCTTTCAAAATACATCCCAAATCCAATACTTGTCACCTACTCTATATCGTCGAGGCTTCTCAGCCTTGGCAAAATCGACATTTTGGACAAGGTAATTTGTTGTGGGCAGTTGTCCTGTCCGTTTGTGTAGGATCCTTAGCTGCACCCACTAGATGCCAGTAGCATCACCCCCCACCCCAATGTGACAACCAAAAATGTCTTCAGATCGGCCGGCTGCGGCGGCTCACACATGTAATCCTAGCACTCTGGGAGGCAGAGCCAGGTGGATTGCTTGAGTTGAGGAGTTTGAGTCCAGCCTGAGCAAAAGTGAGACTCCTCTACTAAAAATAAAAAAAAAAAGGAAAGGAAAGGGGAAAAGGTAGAATTTAAAATTAGTAGATTGCAAGAAGTCACTTAGGGAGTGAATGTAGAGAAAAAAGAATTTAGCTGGATGTGGTGGCATACTCCTGTAATCCCAGCTACTCTACTCAGGAGTCTGAAGCTCCGGCTTTCAAGAGGCAGTGAGCTATGATGGTACCACTGTACTCAGCCTGGGTGACAGTGTGAGATTCCCTCATCTCAAAATTATAATAATAATAATAATCAGGGAACTGAGCCCAGGGGGAGTCCAACATCTAGTGATAGGAAGAGCTAAAAAAAGAGATAAAGAAGGAGCATCCAGGGTGGTAGGAGAAAAAACAGCTTTGAGTCATCCTGAAAGCCAAAGCAAGTGCTTCAAGAAGCAAGGCCAGGGGCTGGGCTTGGTGGCCCACACCTATAATTCTAGCACTCTGGAAGGCTGAGGAGGATGGATTGCCTGAGTTCAGGAGTTGGAGACCGGCTTGAGCAGGAGCAAGACTCTGTCTCTAAAAATAGCCAGGCATTGTGGTGGGTGCCTATAGTCCCAGAGACCTGAGAGGCTAAGGGAAAAGAATCCTTAGAGCCAAGGAGTTTGAGGTTTCTGTGAGCTATGACGCCATGTCACCCTACTGAGGGCGACAAATTGAGACTCTGTCTCAAAAAAAAGAAGCAAGACCAGAACAGCCGGTGTTGAATGCTGCTCAAAGGCTGCGGATGAGGACTAAGAATTACCCACTGGAATTGCATCATGGAGTTATCAGTGACCTTGACAAAAGCAGTTTCCATGGAGTGGGAGAGAGACGGAAGTGAGAAAATAGAAAGGGGGATTGCAGACAATCCTTTGAGAGTTGTGCCATAAAAAGGGACAGATGACGTGTCAGTAGGTAGAGGAGGACATGAGGTCAAAGACGGAAGGATTACAACACATTTGCAGGCTGAAGGGAAAATATAGCAGAGGAAAATCATTGTGGAATACTTACTAAGTCCTGTGAGCTGAGTTAGGTATTTAGTGTGGATTATTTCTTTAACATGCACACCAACCAACGAGGTAGAGAGTATTGTGATCCCCATATCATAGCAGATGGAACTGAGGAAAGGAAAGGATTGGCTGGCTGGCTACATGGCCTCAGGCACAGGGCTGGAAAGTGGAGCGGGAGGGAACTTGGATGTACATAGCATGTCTGGCTCCAAAGCTCATGTTCTCACTTTCTCTTTCATCCGAATTCATTTCATGTTGCAAAGTATAACCATGCTGGAATTTATATCCACTATCATTGGTTCCCTTCTTGGTGGGGAAACAAAATTATTAGCTTTCCAAGACTTCACTGAAGCGAATCCCCTTGAATTAGTATCTGACTGCTCCTACCATTGCCTCTTCTGCTTCCAGAGCAAGCCTCTATCATGGTCCTATCAGGCTGCCCAACCCACCACCCACCTTATTGCGTCTGTTTCCAGTCTCCTGCGGTGGAACAAGCTATGCGTCCAATTGATATTTCCAATCCTAGATGGCTGGAACTGGCATTCAAACAATAAATGTTTACCAAGGAGTTGAGCGGATAGATGGTCAAATGAACATACAGTAGGGCAGCGCCTGTGGCTCAGTGAGTAGGGCGCCGGCCCCATATACCGAGGGTGGCGGGTTCAAACCTGGCCCCAGCCAAACTACAACAAAAAAAAATAGTCAGGGCGTTATGGCTGGTGCCTGTACTCCCAGCTACTCAGGAGGCTGAGGCAAGAAAATCGCCTAAGCCCAGGAGTTGGAGGTTGCTGTGAGCTGTGTGATGCCAAGTCACTCTACCGAGGGTGATAAAGTGAGACTCTGTCTCTACAAAAAAAAAAAAAAAAAAAAAAAAAGAACATACAGTAATCTCCCCATTACCCAGCATCCATTGAGATTGGTAGATTCCAGATAAAAGTAGTTTCTGGTTGCTTGAGAGTTACTATTAAAAATAGACCTAACACCGGCTCAGCGCCTGTGGCTCAACGGGCTAAGGCGCCAGTCACGTATACCTGAGCTGGCGGATTCGAATCCAGCCCGGGCCCGCCAAACAACAGTGACAGCTGCAACCAAAAAATGGCCGGGCGTTGTGGTGGGCGCCTCTAGTCCCAGCTACTTGGGAGGCGGAGGCAGGAGACTCGCTTGAGCCCAAGAATTGGAGGTTGCTGTGAGCTGTGATGCCACTGCACTCCATCCAGGGTGACAGCTTGAGGCTCTGTCTCAAAAAAAAAAAAAAATAGACCTAACATGGGTGGTGCCTATGGCTCAAAGGAGTAGGGCGCCGGCCCCATATACAGGAGGTGGTGGGTTCAAACCCAGCCCCGGCCAAAAACTGCAAAAAAAAAAAAAAAAAAAAAATAGACCTAACAAGGGCGGATTCAGTGGCTCAAGGAGTAGGGCGCCAGCCCCATATACCAGAGGTGGCAGATTCAAACCTGGCTCCAGCCAAAAAAAAAAAAAAAAATGGCCTAACTGGCTCACATTTGTAATCCTAGTTCTCTGGGAGGCTGAGAAGGGTGGATTGCTTAAGCTCAGGAGTTCAAGACTGACCTGAGCAAGGTGAGACCCCATCTCTACTAAAAATAGGTTGCCTGTTCTCCCAGGTACTTGAGAGGCTGAGAAAACAGGATCGGTTGGGCTCAAGAGTTTAAGCTATGACGCAACAGCACGCTATCCAGGAGATGGAATAAGACTCTGTGTTTTTTTTAAAAAAAGAAATACGGCTCGGCACCTGTGGCTCAACAGGCTAAGGCGCCAGCCACATACACCTGAGCTGGCAGGTTCGAATCCAGCCCGGGCCCGCCAAACAACAATGACTGCTGCAACCAAAAAATGGCCGGGCATTGTGGCGGGCACCTGTAGTCCCAGCTACTTGGGAGGCAGAGGCAGGAGACTCCCTTGAGCCCAGGAATTGGAGGTTGCTGTGAGCTGTGATGCCACGGCACTCTACCCAGGGTGACAGCTTGAGCCTCTGTCTCAAAAAAAAAACAAATAAATAAAAAGCAAATTAAGTCAAATAAAGACAAAAACTTCACTTACTGTAACACTGTAAAACTGTGTTACAGCAATGTGTATACAACGCATGTACCAACATGTATACAGAAATAGTCTCACAGCATTAGGCAATCTCATAGCATTAAGTAGACATAATTTACATAACTGGGCATAGGACACCAAACTTGGGGATCACAAGTCCCAGTGGACCATGTCACAATATTGTGTACGCAGTCCAGTAACACACTCCATTATTTAACCCCATGTCAGCAGAGGCACAATAGCAAAACAGTGCAGTGTATGCACAATATGACCAGTTAGAAATCCTCTTATAGTCAGATACATAGACCTATACTGTATAATCAAAAGGTACCCCACGAAGCCCAGGACAGTATCATGGCAGCAGTAGAAAGAAAGTCCATACCCAATCATGACTAGCCAGGAAAGCAATAGAGGCCCTAAATATGGACTTTGTAGGCCTCTGAGAACACATGGGAACCGTGGGAGTGGTGCACCAAGTGTCTGTCACCTTACTAATGCATGGTACACTGAGTCTAAACTCTGATTTGTTTAGACATGATGGGGGGACTAGGTCCTGTGCCAGTTGCTTGAGTTTTGGATAATGGAGAGTTCACTGTGAAGAGCAAACTGGGAATATTGGAAGCCACAAGACAGCTGAATATTGGCATCTACATTTGTAAGCTGGATTCAGACAAAAATGCTCTCAAAATGCAAAGTGCAAAGGAATCTTTGGGGAGTGGGGGTTTGAGGGTGAGAGGTGCTCGTTAAAAAGTACAGATTTATGGGCTTGGGATCTATGGGATTTATGACCTCTAGAAATTCTGCCCACTGAGACACAGGAGCCACCCCCCAACCCCTAGAAATTTTTCAGCATGTCTGAGGTGGAGTCCAAGAGTTAGTATAAGAGGCTTTTTCCTTTCCAGGGAATTTCATGCAAGTAGTCCAAGGTCCTATCACTGGAAGATCAGGGAATCAGGAGAACTGGATTCTAGTCTACATTCCACCACATACCATCTGGGTAGGGTGCCAGAACAAATAGCATACAATATTTGAGACATGCTATATTCAAAGAGTATTCATTTTTATATGAAATGGAAATTTCTCTAGCCATCCTGTGTGTCTATTTGCTCAATCTGGCAAACTTCCAGCTGGGTGACCTTAGCCAAGCTGCATAACTCCCTTGAGTTCCAGTTTCCTAATCTAGAAAATAGAGATATTTGCTGGGCACAGTGACTCACACCTGTAATCCCAGCATTGTGAGAGGCTGAAGCAGGAGGATTGCTTGAGCTCAGGAGTTTGAGGCTTGTCTGAGCGAGAGTGAGACCCCAACTCATGAAAAAAAGGGAAAAACCCAGCTGGGCGCCACTGTGAGCTCCAGTAATTCCAGTGACTTTGGAGGCTGAGGCAGCAGGATGCCCACAGCCCAAGTCTGAGGTTGCAGTGAGCTACGACACCATCACACTCTGCTCGGGACATAGGTAGAATTCTGTTTTGACAAAAACAAAAAACAGCAAGGTAACTGTGCCCATATACTCATTCCAATCCCCCCTCCCCCAAGAAAATAGAGAGATTTGAACTTCCCTTATTGTCCAGAAGGTTAAGTAAGTTGCTTTGCTTTTTTTTTTTTTTTTTTTTTTTTTGAGACAGGGTCTCAAGCTATTGCCCTGGGTAGAGTGCCATGGCATCATCATAGCTCACAGCAACCTCCAACTCATGTTCAAGAGAGCCTCTTGCCTCTGCTTTTCTATTTTTAGTAGAGATGGTGTCTCACTCTTGCTCGGGCTGGTCTCAAACTCATGAGCTCAGGCAATCCCACCCACCTTGGCCTCTCAGCGTGCTAGGATTAAAGGTATGAGTCACTGTGCCTGCCTTTTTTTTTTTTTCTTGAGACAGGGGTCTCACTTGTCCTTAGTAGAGGGCCATGGCATCATCATAGCTCACAGCAATCTCAAACTCTTGGGCTCAAGCAATACTCTTGCCTCAGTCTCCCTAGTACCTGGGACTATAGGCACCTGCCCCAACACCCGGCTACTTTAAGAGATGGAGTCTCACTCTTGCTCAGGCTGGTCTTGAACTCCTAGGTTTAAGTGATCCATCTACCTTAGCCTCCCAGAGTGCTGGAATTATAGGTGTGAGCCACACATTGCTCACAGCAACCTCCAACTCCTGGGTTTAGGCGATTATCTTGCCTCAGCCTCCAGAGTAGCTGGGACTACACGTGCCCGACACAATGCCCGGCTATTTTACTGTTGCAGTTCGGCTGGGGCTGGGTTCGAACCTGCCACCCTTGGTAGATGGGGCCGGTGCCTTACTGACTCAGCCATAGGCGCCTGGGCAGACACTAATTTCTTAGCCAGATCTTGGAGTTTTCCTAAACGAGAAAAACAGTTTTAAAAAGGTGTGATCCTTCCTGAAACCAGCAGGGGGAGTGTGTGCATTTGGGGATAAGACTAAGGTAACAAGATCCCGTCAAACACTCTTGGCTGCAGGTTTCTCCAACAATGGAGGGCCCGAGAAGCTCTGAGGATCTGGGTAAGGAGAGGGTCAGTGTAGCTCCCCCAAACACCAAGACAATCAGCCTGTACAGGAACAGCCCCCCGGGATATCAATGTGAAAATGTGGAGAATGAGAAACCAGTGCCGATTCAGGCACACAATTGTGTGGAAGGAAAAAGAGACATTGTATGTTAAAAGACACCAAAGAGCTAAAAGCAAGAGACAGACTGAGAGAAACATTTTTAAATTGTACTACAAGGAAATCTAAAATGTATAAAGATGTCCTACCAATCATTAAAGACTGAAAAAAAAAAGAAAAGAAAAGAAGAGAAAATGGATGACAAATATAAACACAATTTCTTTAAGAAAGAAATACAAAAGGTTAATAAACATTTTTAAAAGATTAATCTCTTTATTAACAAGGAAGTACAAATTAAAACATTGCAGGGGGTTGCTGCCTTATTTATGGTTATTATTCATTGAGCACCTATTCTGTGTCAGGCATTGTGCTAAGAGCTTTCTAAACATTAACTCAGCGTTTAATCTGTGCAAAAAGTCTGAGCAGTGGGAACAAACATCATCTGCATATTATCTATAGAAAACTGGGACTGGAGAAGTTAGAGTTCACCCAGCTAGAAAGGACAAGAAGGGTTCCCTCCCCCCTGGTTTGTGTGATTCCAAGTCTTTCTTCTACCCACGCTGGTTTTTCTGGGGCTGCAGCTGATGTGTCCAAGCAGCATCCAGTGTTCGAATGCAGTGCTTCTGAGAAGACCCTGGACACTGTGAGCCCCGAGCAGCCCACGAGGAATGGAAAATTAAAACATAAACAAAACCTCAGAAAGTCAACAGCCTGCGAAGTAGGTCTGACATCGGAATGGGCAAGCCATGTATTTTGGCAAAGCATGGAAGATGGGGATTTGGGGACCGAAATGAGGGCTTGGGATGTCATACTGGGGGGTGGGGGAAACAGTTCTGTGGTGCATTCTCAACTGGAAGGAGTCCAGCTGGATTTCTTGGAGGCCGGAAGCTGAGGAATCTGTTTGTCAGTCCCCTGCATGCTGAGTTGCTATTCTCATATCTAAACCTTCCAGGCCTTAGACTGAAACTCCCTCCCTCATTCTCGCACCTGCTGGCAGCGGGGTTCCAGTGAATGGACAAGTTCCACAGATTCTTGTCCCTTCCCCCAGCTTTTACATAGCCAAGCCCTGGGACAAAAGGCGCCCTGAGTCTGGGGCTTCTTCCTTCCAACTCCTGCCAGCTCCAAGGAGTGCCAGACAGCTGGAGCCGGTCTCCACACTACATCATTTACATTTCTTACAGCCTCCTCACCCCATGTTCCTCTCTCCCCACTCAAGGCTGTGGCCACATGCCCACCAGACCCCTGGAACCTCCTCATAGTTCCTTGCAGGTGGAGGGGAGTTGCTGGTGAAGCAGATAAGCAGGGCAGCTGGGGCACAGGAGGGCAGGTCACGTCTGAGGGCCCAGCGTGGTAGAGGCAGATCCTTTGTCCAGGGCAATACATCTCACCCACCAGGCAGCAGCCACGGGAAGCTCCTTGTCTGTCATTTTGTGCTCCTAATTCTAGACCCCATGCAGCAGCTGCCCTTTATGATATTGGACCCTCTTTTTTGGATGGTTCCCTGAAGGACTTTCTTGGATAGGTTCCCTATCTCCTTGGATGGGATCCTTGTAGATTTAGCCACTGATAAATACAGCTACTATTTATTAAGCATCTACTTGTGTGCCAGGGACAATGCCAAGTACCTCTGTCCCTTCCTTTAATCCTCACAATTAACTCAAAGAGAAATATGTATGGGCCCATTTTTCAGATGAGGAAAGAGGCTCGCTCACTCTAGGTCTCCTCATGGTTGGCGGTAGCGCCAGGATGTGAATCCAGGTCTGCTCTACCCCCCAGCTTGGGTGGGTCTCTGAGGACCGACTGTGCAGCTCCTTCCCCAAACTCTCTTGCACAATCCCTCAGTCTGTGCTGTTTACCGGTTATCATCTATCTCCTAAATTGCCAAGCCATCCTCCTTGTACCCTTTCCTGATCCTCAGAGTTGCCCCACTTGGGCTCTCCTTCCTTCCTGACAGCCTCCATTTTGTTTCAAGTTCAGCAGGGCAGGCGAGGAAAGGGCCAGTTATTCCTCACCTCTGTGATGAGCCTTACGGAGAGATAGGCCTGGCTGGTGGGATTTCCTGCTCCCTGGTTGTTCCTCCCTCCCTTGCAAGCCTTGCCCTTGTAGACTGGGCCTTGCTTCAGACAAAATGAGCATTGGTTGTTTCTAACTGGCATGTTTGTCCTCTCCCAATAGCCTCCCAAAGCACCTCTAACTTCCTTGGTTATGGGCCAACAAATCAAAGGGCACCCTTCAGGGAGAGGAGGGAAGACCCAGGACCCTGGCCACCTTCTGCTTTAGAAAGGCTAAACAAAACAGAGCAAACCAAGGTGGCTGTAAGGTTCAGTCAGCCAGCCAGCCCTTGTGATCCTGGGCTCCAAAGCCACACCAGGCACAGTAATCTTGCATATATACCCAGTAAATGATATCACTTAACCAAAAAACAAAAATAGATAAACATGGGCCAGGCGTGGTGGCTCACGCCTGTAATCCTCGCCCTCTGGGAGGCTGTGACAGGTGGATAGCTTGAGCTCACGGGTTCGAGATCAGCCTGAGCAAAAAGCAAGACCCTGTCTCTACTAAAAATAGAAAAACTGAGGCAAGAGATCACTTGAGCCCAAGAGTTGGAGGTTGCTGTGAGCTATGATACCATGGCACTCTACCTAGGGGGCAACAGTTTGAGACTCTTGTCTCAAAAAAAAAAAAAAAAAAGATAAACATGTAAATATTAAGTTTCTTTCTTTTTTCTTTTTTTTTTTTTTGCAGTTTTTGGCTGGGTTCGGGTTTGAACTCACCACCTTTGGAATATGGGGCTGGCACCCTACTCCTTGAGCCACAGGCACCACCCCTAAATAATAAGTTTCTTGCCTAAGCAATTCCACTTCATGAATCTCATCTCATAGGAAAATTTAAAGAACACAGGCAAATCCTGAACACCATTTTTTATTTTTTATTTTTAGTTTTTTAGAGACAGAGTCTTACTTTTTCACCCTAGGGTAGAGTGCCGTATCATCATAGGACATAGCAATCTCCAACTCTTAGGCTCAAGCAATTCTCTTGCCTCAGCCTCCCAAGTAGCTGGAACTATAGGCACCTGCCACAACACTCAACTATTTTTGTTGCAGTTGTCATTGTTGTTTAACTGGCCCTGTCTGGGTTCAAACCTGCCAGCCTCTGTATGTGGCCAGCACCGTAACCACTATGCTACGGGTGGTGCCAAGCCAGAACACCATTTTTTTTTTTTTTTGAGACAGAGCCTCAAGTTGTCGCCCTGGGTAGAGTGCCGTGGCATCACAGCTCACAGCAACCTCCAATTCCTGGGCTCAAGCGAGTCTCCTGCCTCCGCCTCCCAAGTAGCTGGGACTACAGGAGCCCGCCACAACGCCTGGCCATGTTTTTGGTTGCAGCCATTGTTGCTTGGTGGGCCGGGCTGGATTCGAACCTGCCAGCTCAGGTGTACGTGGCTGGCGCCTTAGCCCGTTGAGCCACAGGCGCCGAGCCCAGAAAATCATTTTTAATAGTGAAAAACTGGAAACAGAGTGTCGCCTGTGGCTCAGAGGAGTAGGATGCCGGCCCCATATGTCAGAGGTGGCGGGTTCAAACCCAGCCCTGGCCAAAAACTGCAAAAAAAGAAAAAACCTGGAAACAAACTATATGTCCAATTGCGTGGGATTGTTTAAATAGATGATAATACACCCCTACAATAAAATACTGTACCGCTGCTAAGAAATATGAAGTTATTTTATATGTATTGATAAGGAAAGAGATTCATAACATACTGTAGGGTTAAAAAGAGCAAGTTGGAGCTGCAGTACATCCAAAGTCAAAATAAACAAATTTGTTTTCAAGAGAGGAATTTGTGTAATAATGTATCAGTATCATTCCATTTTGTTTTAAATATATATTTATTAAGATTGAAGTACACAAATTTTTTTCCTTTAAACCTGAGGATTTAGAGTAATAGCTCTCAACTTGACTGCACATTAGAATACTTTGGAATTAAAAAAAAAAAATCCAGAGGCCCAAGCCATGTTCCATACCACTTGTATCTAAATCTCTGGAAGTGGGAGGGAGGCAGTTTTTTTTTTGTAGAGACTCTGTACAGAGTCTCACTTTATCACCCTCAGTAGGGGTCACACAGCAACCTCCAACTCCTGGGCTTAGGTGATTCTCTTGCCTCAGCCTCCCGAGTAGCTGGGAGTACAGGGGCCTGCCACAACACCCGCTATTTTTCTGTTTTGCAGTTCTGCCAAGGCCGGGTTTGAACTCGCCACCTTCGGTCTATGGGGCCAGCGCCCTACTGGATGAGCCACAGGCGCCACCCTGGAGGGAGGCAGTTTTTAAACCTTGCTAGGCAACTCTAAGTGACAGCCTTGTTGAAAAACACCATCTTGCCAGGCGTGGTGGCTCATGCCTGTAATCCTAGCCTTTGGGAGGCCAAGGCAGGTGGATTGCCTGACCTCATGAGTTCAAGACCAGCCTCTGGTCTGAATAAGACCCTTTAAAATAGCTGGGTGCCTGTAGTCCCTGCTACTTGGGAGGCTGATGCAAGAGAATCGCTTGAGTCCAAGAGTTAGAGGTTGCTGTGAGCTGTGATGCCATGGCATTCTACTGAGGGTGACAAAGTGAGACTCTGCCTCAAAAACAAAACAAAACGCTATAAAAATGGAAGGAAGGAAAGGTTGACTCAGGAAGGAAAGTGTGGTGACAAAGTGTTTTTTCTACATGAAAGATAAATAGATACCATCTGCCCTGCTCTTTCTGGGGAAAGAAAGGGCTGGTGGGTGGGAGGTTTGAATTATGACTAGACTGATGCAAGCACTTAGTTTAAGTATAGCCCTTAGCAATATCAAACTTTCTGACTACCCCTGAGGCATCTTTGTACAAGGTGACCACTTGACTTCAGGAGATCAAGTCTTCCAGGGCAGAAAGACAGGAAAGAGCTCATGTTGCTGCCTCATTCTGAAGGCCATGGGCACCTCTTCATTGATAAAGCAGAAGGCAAAGCACCCTGCAGAGTGCTCAGAGGGGCACAGGGAGTGGTAGCTCATTCATTTCCTGGACCCAGGGAGCTTAGAGGTCGCTATAGTGCCTACGGAGTACCAGGCATGTATGTACATTATATTCTATAATCTTCATGAGACTTTGAGGCAGATCTTGATGTTCTCATTTTATAGATGAGGAATCTGACACTTACTTGGGTTAGTATCTTGTCAGAAGCTAGAATTAAAATACAATTCTACGTAGCTCCAAATTCTGTACTTTGTTCCCTTCTTAGGGACACTTGGGATTAGGTCTTTTGTTTTCAGGCTCATCCTTCATGTGCCTCCAAAGGAAGGGAGGATGTGTCTGGAGTTACCTGGGATCACTCTGTGTAGAGATGAATGGGTACCTTAAAAGATTGTGCCCAAATGTGGCTCCGAAAGGCCTGAGTTTGAGGCCATACCATGAATGAAAAAGAAAGCTTCAGCTTTGAGCCCCAAGGAGAAATGTGAGGTGCTTTGGGCCTTTGTACTGCACTGTAGACAGATGTGGCCAGGGGATCCCTCCCGCCAACACCTTCGGTTTCCATTTCCTTTTCCCTCAAAGCAACTGCTGTGTACCTGGTCTTCACACCTGTGTTTTTTGCCCTGGCAGGGCAAGTTTACTTCCCACCTCCTCAGAGGATTTGGTTCTGCTCCAAACCTGTTCTTTTTTTCTTTCCTCGACAATCAGTGCCATTGGATGTTGTCCTAGCTATCTCTTCTGACCCTTTTTTTTTTTTTTTTTGAGACAGAGCCTCAAGCTGTCACCCTGGATAGAGTGCTGTGAAATCACAGCTCACAGCAACCTCCAACTTCTGGGCTCAAGTGAATCTTTTGCCTCCGCCTCCCAAGTAGCTGGGATTACAGGCGCCCACCACAACGCCTGGCCATTTTTTTTTTTTTGGTGTAGTTGTCATTGTTGTTTGGCAGGCCCATACTGGGTTCGAACCCACTAGCTCTGGTGTATGTGGCTGGAATCCTAGCCATTGAGCTACAGGCACTGAGCTACAGGCGCCAAGCTACACTTAAAAATATTTATATAACTGTTTCCTTATATTCTTTTCTTTTTTTTTTTTTTTGAGACAGAGCCTCAAGCTGTCACCTTAGGTAGAGTGCCTTGGCATCACAGCTCAAAGCAACCTCCAACTCCCGGGCTCAAGTGATTCTCTTGCCTCCACCTCCCAAGTAGCTGGGACTACAGGCACCCGCCACAATGCCCGGCTATTTCTTGGTTGCAGCCATCATTGTTGTTTGGCAGGCCCGGGCTGGATTCGAACCCACCAGCTCAGGTGTATGTGGCTTGAGCCACAGGCACCGAGCCCTTATATTCTTTTCCAAAAAAGGATTTGAAGTAAGTACCTTACTAAAATACATATAGTAGAAATTAGACTAAAAAAAGAAAGGTAAGGAAATCATAGAATAAGAGCAGATAATAACAATAACACAACAGAAATCATATTTGAATGTTTACTATATGGGTCTGACAATTAAGTTTGCAGACTTGCCACTGGGCACTTATGTTGGCAGCACTGTACAAACAACTCAGGTGGTTTTTTTTTTTTTTTTTTTTTGTAGAGACAGAGTCTTAATTTATCGCCCTTGGTAGAGTGCCGTGGCGTCACTCTGCTCACAGCAACCTCCAACTCCCGGGTTCAGGCGATTCTCCTGCCTCAGCCTCTGGGACTACAAGCGTCCGCCACAATGCCCAGCTATTTTTTTGTTGTTGTTGCAGTTTGGCTGGGGCTGGGCTTGAACCCACCACCCTCAGTATATGGGGCCGGCGCCCCAACCACTGAGCCACAGGTGCCGCCCACAACTCAGGTTTTATAACTTTGGTATGTCAGCGTCCCAGAGCTGTGTTCCTGTTGATGTGTGGTGTTGTCTTGCTGAATGGCATTCATTATTGTTGAGCGTTTTTGTGTACCATCTCAAGAATGTTAGAGCTTGAATTAGAGCAATAAACAAACATTACATTTCTTTCTTTTTTCTTTTTCTTTTTTTTGAGACAGAGTTTCAACCTGTCACCCTGGGTAGAGTGCTTTGGTGTCACAGCTCACAGCAACCTCAGATTCTTAGGCTTAGGCTATTCTCTTGCCTCAGCTTCCCAAGTAGCTGGGACTACAGACACCTGCCACAATGCCCAGCTATTTTTTTGTTGCAGTTGTCATTGTTGTTTTAGCTGTCCAGGGCTGGTTTCAAACTTGCCAGCCTTGGTGTACATGGCTGGTGCCCTACCCACTGAGCCATGGGCACTGCCCCAAACATTAAATTTCTTGTTAAACTTGACAAGAATGGAAGTGAAATCAGGGACATGGTAGTCTAAGTTCAAGGGGATAATGCCATGAAGAAAATGGCAGTGTATGGTGGGCACGATGGCTCATGCCTGTAATCCTAGCAATCTGGGAGACCGAGGTGGGTGGATTGCCTGAGCTCACTGGTTCGAGACCAGCCTGAGCATGAGCGAGATCCTGTCTCTAAAAAATAGCCAGGTGTTGTGGCAGGTGCCTATAGTCCCAGCTACTCAGGAGGCTGATGCAAGAAAATTGCTGGAGCCCAAGAGTTAAAGGTTGCTGTGAGCTATAATGCCATAGCACTCTACCAAGGGTGACAAAGAGAGACTCTGTCCAAAAAAAAAAAAAAATGGCAGTGTACAAATTGGAGAGAAAGAAAGGTCAGGGCAGCCAGTAACAAGCAGAACTGATAAAAAAAATTGCAAAAATTCATCAAATTGTGCATCAAAATTGTCAGTTGACTGTGAAAAGCAAAGTAGACCAAATAAACATCAATAGAGAAATAGTTAGGCCCGGCACCTGTGGCTCAACGGGCTAAGGCGCCAGCCATGTACACCTGAGCTGGCAGGTTCGAATCCAGCCCCGGGCCGCCAAACAACAAAGATGGCTGCAACCAAAAAATAGCCGGGCACTGTGGCGGGCGCCTGTGGTCCCAGCTATTTGGGAGGCGGAGGCAAGAGACTCGCTTGAGCCCAGGAATTGGAGGTTGCTGTGAGCTGTGATGCCATGGCACTCTATCCAGGGTGACAGCTTGAGGCTCTGTCTCAAAAAAAAAAAAAAAATAGAGAAATAGTTAGGAAAAGTCTTAATTGAAAATTTTGACTGAGAAAGGTGTGTACAAAAATGATCCTGAAGAAACTCACCAATGAACAAAATCAAAGGAGACTCGAAGTTTGCCAAGACCTTCTGGAGAGTCAATATGTTGTTTTGGGCTGTGCTGTCACTGGTGATGAAACATGGGTGCACCACACGACCTTGAAACAAAGCATCAAAATGCACAGTAGAAGTTAGCCAGTTCTCCAGGACCAAAACATTTCTGTCCATCCAAATCAAGAGTCAAAACAATGTTGCTAACCTTTTCTGATATCAGAGGGATTGTTCATTATGAATTTGTACCAACTGGACTGTTAACCAGGTTTACTATTTGGAAATACTGAAAAGGCTGTGTGAAAAAGTTAGACAAAAATGACTTGAACTTTTTACCAACCCACAGTTCTTGCATTACAACCATGTACCAGCTCATACAACACTGTGAGGGAGCTTTTAGCTAGTAAACAAATAACTGTATTGGAACACCCTCCCTACTCACCTGATCTGGGCCCTAATGACTTTTTTCTTTATTAAAAGATAAAGAAGGCCGGGTGCAGTGGCTCATGCCCGTAATCCTCGCACTCTGGAAGGCCACCGCAGGTGGATTGCTTGAGTCCTGAGTTTGAAATCAGACTGAGCAAAAAAAGTGAGACCCCCATCTCTACCAAAAATAGAAAAACTGAGGCAGGAGAATCGCTTGAGCCTGAGTTGGAGGTTGCTGTGAACTATGATGCCACAGCACTCTCCCCAGGGCAACAGCTTGAGACTCTGTCTCAGAAAAAAAAAGAAAGAAAAAAAAGAAAAGAAAAACAAAAGAAAGAAAAAGGGCTCAGCGCCTGTGGCTCAAGCAGCTAAGGCACCAGCCACGTACACTTGAGCTGGCGGGTTCGAATCCAGCCTAGGCCCACCAAACAACAATGACAGCTGCAACCAAAAAATGGCTCAGCGGGCGTTGTGGCGGGCACCTGCAGTCCCAGCTACCTGGGAGGCGGAGGCAGAAGACGCTCTTGAGCCCAGGAATTGGAGGTTGCTGTGAGCTGTGATGCCACAGTACTCTATCCAGGGCGACAGCTTGAGGCTCTGTCTCAAAAAAAAAAAAAAAAAAACAAGGAAAGAAAGAAAAAGAAAATATTAAAAGGAAGACATTTTGATGACATTCAGGACATCAAGGATAATATAGCTCTGATGGCCATTCCGGAAAAAGAGTTCCAAAATTACTTTGAAGGGTGGACTAGTAATTGGTATCAGTGCATAACTTCCAGGGGGAGTACTTTAAAGGTGACCATCTGATATTCAGCAATGAAGCATGTAGCACTTTTTCTAGAACAAGTTTGTGAACTTATTTGCCAGACTGTGTATGCTGAACATTGTTCTGATTGCTCTACATTCATTGTCACATTTAAACTTCATTATAATACTATGAGGTAATTACAGTTTCAGTCACCATTTTACAGATGAGGAAATTGAGGTAGGGAGGTTAAGTAACTTGCCCAAGTTCACACAGGTATGTGAATTTGAACCCAGGCAATATGGTTCCAGAAGCTGTGCTCATAGGCATTCTCTAGATAGAGCTGGCTTGTAAATTGGGCTCAGAGGGGGCAGCGCCTGTGGCTCAAAGGAGTAGGGCACTGGCCCCATATACTGGAGGTGACGGGTTCAAACCCGGCCCTGGCCAAAAAAACTGCAAAAAAAAAAAAAAAAATTGTCTCAGAGGTTCCTAGCAGCCAAATTGAAGATGGAAAGGTATTAATAACAGAAGTTCATTAAAAACCATAAACCCATTGCTTGTGAGAAACGAACCTTTTGTGACCATGAGTCTGAGAGAACTAATAAAGAAGATGCTGCTTTCCAAATGTCATAGGTTAACACTCCATGGGTCAAAATGATTAAACTCCTCACTGTAGGTGTAGTCGTTTATAAACGATATGTATGCGCTGATGAGCTAATGTGTCGTGTAAAACACAAAAATAGAAACTGAAAAGAATGAGAGAAAATAAAAATCTATGTGCAAGTTCTGGGAATCATCTTGTACACTTAGCCCACCCCTGAGCTCCATGTACAGAAGAGTGGGTGGCTCTACGGACTTAGACTGTGGCTCTAGGTAACAAAGCAGCTTTTGTGTCCACATTTCCTTTTTTTTTTTTTTGAGACAGAGCCTCAAGCTGTCACCCTGGAGACAGTGCCATGGCATTAAAGCTCACAGCAACCTCCAATGCCTGGGCTCAAGTGAGTCTTCTGCCTCTGCCTCCCAAGTAGCTGGGACTACAGGCGCCCGCCACAATGCCCGGCCATTTTTTGGTTGCAGCTGTTGTTGTTGTTTGGCGGGCCCAGGCTGGATTCGAACCCGCCAGCTCAGGTGTACGTGGCTGGCGCCTTAGCTCATTGAGCCACAGGCGCCAAGCCGTGTTCACATTTCCATAAGGACCCTCAGTGGAGGAGTCAAAGCGTTTTCAAAGGATGACACAAAAAAAGCAGTTCAGGGCGGCGCCTGTGGCTCAGTGAGTAGGTCACTGGCCCCATATACCGAGGGTGGCGGGTTCAAACCCGGCCTTTGCCGAACTGCAATAACAGAAAAATAGCTGGGAGTTGTGGCGGGCGCCTGTAGTCCCAGCTACTCAGGAGGCTGAGGCAAGAGAATCACCTAAGCCCAGGAGTTGGAGGTTGCTGTGAGCTGTGTGATGCCATGGTACTCCACTGAGGGCAATAAAGTGAGATTCTGTCTCTACAAAAAAAAAAAAAAAGCAGTTCAGGCTCAGTGCCCATAGGACAGTGGTTACTGCACCAGCCACATACACTGAGGCTGGCAGGTTCGAACCTGGCCTGGGCCTGCTAAACAACAATAACAACCGCAACAAAAAATAGCCAGGCGTTGTGGCAGGCGCCTGTAGTCCCAGCTGCTTGGAAGGCTGAGGCAAGAGAATCGCCTAAGCCCAAGAGTTTGAGGTTGCTGTGCGCTGTGACGGCATTGCGCTCTATAGAGGGCAACATAGTGAGCCTCTGTCTCAAAAAAAAAAAGGCTCAGCACCTGTGGCTTAACGGGCTAAGATGCCAGCCACGTACACCTGAGCTAGCGGGTTCGAATCCAGCCTGGGCCCACCAAACAACAATGACAGCTGCAACCAAAAAATGGCCAGGTGTTGTGGCGGGCACCTGTAGTCCCAGCTGCTTGGGAGGCGGAGGCAGGAGACTTGCTTAAGCCCAGGAATTGGAGGTTGCTGTGAGCTGTGATGCCACAGC
>CAUYRH010079607.1:0-28583 GCA_963574655.1 Perodicticus potto
CCTGTAGTCCCAGCTACTTGGGAGGCAGAGGCAGGAGACTCGCTTGAGCCCAGGTATTGGAGGTTGCTGTGAGCTGTGATGCCACGGCACTCTATCCAGGGTGACAGCTTGAGGCTCTGTCTCAAAAAAAAAAAAAAAAAAGAAAATAATTTTTCAAGACAGCAAATGTTTCTGTGGCTCTGCTTCAGCTGCTGTGATGCATGGATGAATAACAAACAGGCTTTATAAGAAGACGCAGACCTTGATCTCGTAATTCTTGTAGTTGGATCTTGACATGGAATTGAGACATGATGCAAGGTCACAGGCACAGAATTTAAAACTGACCACTGAAAAGTTAACTTATTTCCTGCTGGCTTTTTTGATCTGCTCCTTCTCCTGTGTCCTTTTCCAATTTTCAATGGAACTGCCTCTGCTTACTCACTTTAGTAAACATTTATTCACATGAAAAACTTCTCCAAATAAAATTCACTTCCTCCTCTGTCCTTAACCACGGTTAGGCTCTGGTATATCCTGATTAATTATTTTAAACTTATCAAAGGGCCTGTAAAAAGATGATATACTTATCTCAAGAAAACTACATTCCAAGGCTTCTTTCCTTGAGACAGATTCAGAAAAGAAAAAAAGGTTAAGTTGGGGCAGGTGACAGTAGGAAAGACTTTTTGAAATTCTAAAGCAATGAGTCACAACTGGTACCTTTTTTTTCTGATGTGAACCATCAGGATTTCATGTGACATCTCAGGATTTGGTATGAGGTATAAGTGAGCACCAAACTCTAACTTTTGTGTCTGTAGCCTGTCACTGGCTCAGATACTTGGGAATGAGGTTTCCCATCAAGTCTGACTAGCAAATCCATGTTGAACATTCACTATCTGCCCACTATGGTGCTAGAAGATTTGCGGGATACTTAAAAAAAAAAAATCACAGTTCCAAGGAATTTACCACCCAACTAGACTATAACCTTATATACAGGGTGACAGATACCCAAACGGATCCTGGATATAGACGGTGCCTCAGAGCACAGACCAAATAAACTGAAACAGTTGAAATGACAGGTTAGAAATCGATTGTTCAAGAGTAAAAAGGAAAGTACTCTTTCTTGAAAGAGTGATAAAACTTGAGAAATAAAATATTCAGTTGTTCATTACATATAAACACCTGCAAATGTTAGAAATTAGCATAAGGAATCCATCTGAATGATGACAAAAACCCCAAACTTATTAACGGACCTAGTAGTTTTCTTTAAAGGGCTGCAAAGTAAGAAGTTCCAGAAAAACCAAAAGAAAACCTTTGTTGTATATTTTTCCTATTGCAAAAAAAGGACCCTAAATTTGCTTAATTAAGCAAACTTAACTGTATTCGTGGTTGCTTTCGCAGAAAGAATTTGTCATATTGCAGCTTAACTGTAGTTCAGTTATTGACTAAGCCACACTAGACTGCGTTAGACACCACAGTGTCTTCTCTGGGCACAGACAATCACATTTAAAGTGGTGCTTCATTGACTCCATAGATAAAAATGTTGAAATTGACACTTGGGGAAAATAAATCGTTTGCCCATGAAGGTAGAAAAGATATTAAATATTCCTTTGTTGGACTCCAAAACTCGTATATTCTCTACATCTCTATGTTGAAATATATGTGAAATAGATACTATGGGAAGTAAACAGAGTGGGAAGGGTTAACAGCCATGAGAGAAAATTGAGTGGATGTCAGTTTCCTCCACGATCCTGCATTACTCAGGCCTGTACTCACTACCACATTCCTCCTGTTGATTCTGATCTCATCGTTGTAACGGTGTATGTGTCACACATTCAGTTATGTAACTTGGACTTACAAGAAGGAAACAATAGTATCTTAAAACTAATAAATGCCTGCTCTGTAAAGAGAATTATGTACAGTTCAGCACACATAAATACACATACAGAGGGTACCAAAAAATGGATACACATTTTAAGAGAGGAAAAAACTATATTAAAATTGTAATATTCCAGTCACATTTGACTTATGCAATTATAAGAGGTAACAAGATCCAACATACAAGAAAAATATTATTGGCATATATAGAGTACAACATTTTTAATAACAGTTTTTTCCTTCCTTAAAATATGTATAGCTTGGCGCCTGTAGCTTAGCAGCTAGGGCACCAGCCACAAACACCGGAGCCTGGGCCTGACAAACAATGACAACTACAACCAAAAGCTGGGCGCTGTGGCAGGCGTCTGCAGTCCCAGCTTCTTGGGAGGCTGAGGCAAGAGCATCGTTTAAGCCCAAGAGTTTGAGGTTGCTATGAGCTGTGATGCCATAGCACTCTACCCAGGGTAACAGAGTAAGACTCTGTCTCAAAAAAACCCAAAAAGTATACATTTTTGACACCCTCGGTATATATCCATATGTACATATGTTGTATTATATACACATACAAATGTGTATATTACATGCACCATCAATTCTAAGATATACAGGAGCTTCTCAAATCAATCTCTAGATCATCATCTCTAAAAAAAATTACTAACAAACCAAACAGGTCAGTCTAGGAAATATTTAGCGTTCAAATTCAAACTGTTTTAATTCCACAACCTGGGAGGCTTTTATGTCCCACACTGCCTTGCTTTATGCTGTCTATTTTTGTATGTCCACTTTTTCAGAGTCCTTACCAAGTTCTTCACTGTTTATCTATGGTTTCTAGCTCAGGTACAGACTTTAAGTAAAAAGTCTACTGGCCAATTTCCTTGGAAGCTTTTCTGTGCTAGCCACCTGCCTTACTATTAACAATCTTGTAGAATGACTGAGATGTTGTAGGTCCTCGTACTTCTAGCCTGAGTCCTCTATGTCAGTAGCATGTTGTTTCTGTACATAAGTATTTGCGTGTGTGTGTGTATTTGTGCCGTCTCTATACTAGTCAACATTGTGTGTTGTGGCCACGAGAGGAGCATTTTAAATGTCTTTTGATGGGAAGAATGACTTCCTGTTTAAAATCTCGATGGAAAATATTTCCCACTGTGCAATATGGATGGCATAATACTTTTTATTTGAAACTATCAAACATCACCCAAGAAGTTGTAAAGAATGGGCATTGCTGTTAAATAATATTTTGCCCAATATCATGTAGAATTTGGTATTTTGCAAGCTAATACATCCCTTTTGGGAAGAAGTATGGAGAATACTCAGGGATCTAAAAGTAGACCTGCTGTTTAATCCTGCAATTCCTCTATGAGGTGTATATCCAAAAGACCAAAAATCACTTTATAACAAAGATATTTGCACAGATTGTTCATTGTAGCTAAATTCATAATAGCCAAGTCATGGAAGAAGCCCAAATGCCCATCAACCCATAAATAGATTAATCAATTATGGTATATGTATACCATGGAATATCATGCAGCCTTAAAAAAGATGGAGACTTTACCTCTTTTACATTTACATGGATGGAGCTGGAACATATCCTACTTAGTAAAATATCTCAAGAATGGAAGAAAAAAATCCCATGTACTCATTACTATTATGAAACCAATTTACAATCACTCACACTTTCATATGAAGAATAGATCACAAATATAGCCCAAGATGAAGGATGGGGGAGAGGGGAGAGCAGGGGAGGGGGAAGGTCAGATCGAGGGAGGGTGAATGGTGGGATCACACCTATGGTGCATAATGCAAGGGTACATGTCAGATCTATTAGTATAGAGTATAAATGTCTGAACACAATAACTAAGTAAACAAGATGAGGTATATATTAACCAGTGTGATATAAGCATTCCTAATTCTATATGAATTCTGCACATTGTACCACCTAAATGCATTAATGTATACATGATCTATGTATTTATGATTTAATAAAAAGTAATAATAAAAAAAGAAATTAAAAAATAAAAGAATTTGGTATTTCACCTATAAATCTTGCTAAAATTAGAGTCTTGAGGCTCCTGGGACTAAGTATTCCCCCTAAATCTCCTGGACTTCCCTGAACAGTCTGGAAGTGGGAGATTGAAGGAAACATTTTCCCTTTACTCTTCTGTTTGGCTTCCCCTCTTTGACAAGATCCTAAAATTTACCCTTCTAAACTCCTATACACCATCTTCAGAGGAGAAAAATAAGCACCTTCACTGAGCACAGCACCTAACTATGCTGTGTTCATGCAAAAATTATTGAGATGCTTTCTCATTTGGTTTTCGATTTTTAGCACTGACATTGTGCCATTCAATTAGGCACAACTGCTTCATGGCTAGATTTTTTGGTTTCGGCACCAAGAATCAAATTAGTATAGAAAGATTTCAGCTTTTCTAAAGGAAATGACTCCTAAATACTACAGAAGGACATATTATTCATCTTGCTCATTTAAACCATTACTGAATGCCTTCTCTGCACCTAGTACAATATTAGGAGCTTGAATACTGCAGACCGGAGTCTGTCCCTATCTCCAAATTCATTATTGTGTTTTTTTGGGGGGGGGTGTTTTGTTTTGTTTGTTGTTTTTCCTTTGCTTTGTCTTTACAGCTAATTGGAGAAAGTGATAAATATATGAGGCCATTGTAGAAGAAGTGTTGTTATAGTGTGAGCACCAAATACTTGACCTTTTTCAGAGGAAAAGGGAGTTTTATAAAGGAGGTAAGGTCTAGGCTGAGATATAAATCTGAAGAGAGGTTAGCCAGATGAAAAACCCCATAATAGTTAATTCACTTATGCCAATCAGTTACTGCTTTTATTAATAAACTTAATGAATAGAATGATAAATAAATATACATAGTATATATACTATATACTATCCTATATAGTATACTATACTATATATACTTACATAGTATAGTATATATAGTATATACTAGCATATACTATTTACTATATATATAGTATATATACTAGTATATACTATTTAGTACATATATACTATAGTATATATATATACTATATACTTATATATATATACTATACAGGTAGCATAAATATACTATACAATATATATGCTAATATAAATATACTATAGTATATATTACTACTATGTGTGTATATATATATACATACACTAGTATATACTGTATACTATATACTATAGTATATATATAGTATACCATACTGTATACTATATATATGTATGTATGTATGTATATATATAGTATATATACTATAGTGTATATATAGTATACTATACTGTATACTATAGCATATATATACTATAGTATATATACTACTGTATATATGTACTAGTATATATATACTAGTATAGTATATATGTATAGTATATATATAGTATATATATAGTATAGTGTATTTATATATACTAATATATGGTATATGCTACTGTATAGTAATATATATACTTCTGTATACTATATATAGTATATAGTATATATGTACTATAGTATATTTACTAGTATATATGAATATACTATAGTATACATATATACTATATACTATATACTAGTATGTATATATATACTAGTATAAATATACTATAGTACATATATACTATATATACTATATACTAGTATTTATACATTTATATACTATATAACATATATACTAGTATATAAATTAGTATATACTATATATACTATATACTAGTATTTAGAAATATACTAGTGTATGTATACATACTATGTATACTATATGTATACTATAGTATATTTATAATAGTATAAATACTATATATGCTGTAGTATATTATACATACTATAGTATATATATACTATATACTAGTATTTATACCAGTATTTATACTATACTAGTATTTATACATATACTAGTATATTAGTAATATTAGTATATTAGTATATACTAGTATACTATGTATAAATACTAGCATAGTATAAATATAGTATAAATACTATGTATACTATATTTATACTAATATAAATACTATGTATACTTTATGTGTAGTATAGTATATATATAATATAGTATATACCAATGTTTATAGTATTTATACTATAAATATACTATATATGTACTATGTAGAGTATAACATATGAGTATATATTTCATGTGTTTATGTGTCTATGTCAGGCATTTTACTTGGCAATAAAGAAAGAAAAACAAGTAAGACAATGTCCCTAACCTTAAAGAACCCATTGTGTGGTCATTCCTGGTTTTCTTGCATTCGAACTCTCTAAAAGTACATTAAAGATATGCTTGCAATCATAGTTCTTCTTTATATGATGTTATGTAACTTCCTTGGAGTTACCAGGTAATTCCATTCAGGTGAGAATCTGCTAAGCATCTAGAGTTACTCAGGCTCAGCTACCCATCTATCCAGTTTGGTGACTTTAGCCATGAATACAGTAGGATGTTCTTCTAGAAAGAAAAGTTCAGGCTGGTATGCCAATGGAAAAAACACTGAATCACAGGCAACATTGTGGAATGCTGCTGGATGAAGTAGTGCTAACAGAAGCCAACAGGCAGTTTCCATTTACTAAATAGAAAACAACCACCCCTGAGGAATTACCTGTGAAAATTATGCCAAGATATTCTTCCTCCCCACACGTACACAGCCTCCTACATCTCCTCCTGGTAGGTCCCACAGCTCTTGAATTCCTAGATAATGTCAGGCATCAGCCACTCTGATTGCAACACCACTCAGTGGTGGTTTCAAATGTTGACCATAAAGAAAGAATATGGGGAAATGTATATGAAGCCAGCACATTGTACCCCATGATTGCACTAATGTACACAGCTATGATTTAATAAAAAAAGAAAGAAAGAAAGAAAGAAAATAGAAAATTTAGAGTAACAGCATAGAAATGAAAGGTCAGTGTGCACCCAAAGATGCGACCAGAGAATAGGAGAGGTTTAGGCCAGGTTTAGAGATAGAGACCCACCTGGACAAAGCCAAAAATGGCATCTGCCCCCAAGGGTAGTTAGAGACCTCTTTTATATGGGGCCATAGTGGGAGGGAAAATTGCACCTCTTGATGGAGGATTCTAATGGGCTAAGGTCTTTTGGTGCGGGGCGGAGGGGGGGGGTGTTAGGGGCAGGGCTACCTAAGCCCTTTGCGGCCTTTTGTACCAGGAGGGTTTGTGTGGGGCCCTGCTGGGCCTCCAACAGGAAACAAATATGTATGAAAACCTTGCTCTCTTTCAGGCACCATGTTTAAATTTTAAACTCATGAATTATTTTGTTTACTTAATCTTTGCAATATTATAAAGCAGGTCATGCTAGTCATATTTTACGGAAGAGAAAATTGAGGTTAAGAAATGTTTAACATGTCACCTAGGAGGCCCACAGTCTACCTAGAGAGAGGAAGAAAGGACTTCTGAGAGAAGAAGTGATAACTCTCCCAAGGTGCACAGATAGATGGGGAAAATGACATCATCAGCAAAGAGATCAGGAGGAAAACATAGTTCTGAGTTTCTGCTGTGCTCTGCAACACTTCAAAATCCCCTCTTTATCCATCCCATCCAAGAAAGAGGAGAGTTAAATCATCAATTAGATAGCTATCTCTTGGCGACACCAAAACTAAAGTATCTCCAGGGTTGAGGCCAACGAGAAAGTCTTAATTTTAGTTACTCAATCCCTTCTTCAGGTTTTGTAAACAACATGCACACCCCAAGGGAAATTCAGGCTGTAACAGTCAACTAGCTAAAGGGAAGCCATTTTGCTTCCAATATGCTTTCACTTTGTCCTGTCTTAAAAGTTTAGAATTAGCCGGCTACTTGCTTAGATAGCCACTGGGTACCAGATTAGAAAACAAGCTTGAGGAAAAACAAATCTATAGCCCAGAATAGGCCAATAGCAGCCAGCTGATGACGAGATCCGCCAGATGACCTACTGTTTCCTGATAATCATCAAACAAGTCCCAACTTCTGCAAAGCTTGCTTTCTGCTACATAGCCTCTACCCCTTCCCTTTACAAGTTGCTCAGTAAGCAGAAGAGATGAGACAGTTTTTAAGAAAATAGTTCACTACTGTCTCCTCAGGCTGCTAAAAATAAAATAAAACAAAATAATTTTTTAAAAAGGAAATGTTTAACAACTTACTGGCTGTCATACAACTAATAAATTAAAATCCAGATAAGTTTAACTTTAAAATCCATTCTTTGTGTCTTAATAAATAAATGAGTATCTGAACTTGGCTTCAGTAGGGGAAGAATTTTAAAATAGAAAAAATTAACAATATGAAACTTACTAAATGCAGAATATAAATGTCTTAACACAAAAACTAAGAAAATGCCATGAAGGCTATGTTGACCAATTTGATGAAAATATTTCAGATTGTATATGAAACCAGCACATTGTACCCCATGATTGCATTAACGTACATAGCTATGATTTAATAAAAAAGAAAAAAAATTATGAAAGATCTTGATGTGCTCCACTTCTGACTTTGACATATACCAATATCTTTCTGAAGGAAAAACTTTTACTAAATAAATGTCTTTTTTTAAAAACAAGCATAACTTTTTGCTTTACCTTTAACTTAACTTTCTTCCTCTTTTTCCTCCTTAATCTCAAAATGACTCAGATTTTTCAGATGGAGCTAGATTTTAACTCTACTTTTTTTTTTTATAATTTTATTAAATCATAATTGTGTACATTGGTGCAATCATGGGGCACAATGTGCTGACTTCATGTACAATCTGAAATATTTTGATCGTACTGTTAAACATAGCCTCATGGCATTTTCTTAATCACTATATGAAGACATTGATATTCTACATAAGTTTCACCAGTACCCTGCTAAGATGCTTTACCTCTTTCGTGTTTACATGGATGGAGCTGGAACATATTCTTAGCAAAGTATCTCGAGAATGGAAGAAAAAGTATCCAATGTACTCAGCCCTAATATGAAGCTAATTTATAGCTTTCATATGAAGGCTAAAACCCAATTTAACTCTACTTTTAATTTAGGATGAAGATATTAAATGTAGTGGAAATCCAAGAGAATTTCTGGCCACAAAAATTTTCTCATGGCTTGACTTTTCTTAAAAGTAATTGATGCCAAATGAGAAAAAGAAAACCTTTATAGTCCAATACTATTTGTATAATGTCCATCTATTTTAAATCTTATCCTTTGTGTTAATTTAAGGATGAGAATAATAATAATAGTGACATCTGTGGGCAAACATTGAATCATAGAGAGTATTAATTAAATGAGAAATACAGACCCAATTAGAGTTATGGGAACCCAATGGGGGAGAGTAGATACTTATGGTAGTTTCATTATAGGAAAAAAATAGATGTTCTGTACAGTACAAAGCAAAGAGTAATAGGACAGTAATTGTGGCAGTGATGACTGATGACTTCCAACAACCATTACATCACTTGGGTTTATGCTGACAGCACAAGGACTGATGTAAATATTCTATTAATAACAATACTTTAGTAATCACAGCAGCTACAACAACCAACACTCATTCCTTACCTTCTCTCTGTTACTCAGGAGTTGATCAGCCCAAAATAAGGACTTGACCATGTTGATTTGAAGTCAACCAATGTGCAAGACCATTTTAGGTTCATTACAGAAAATATGCAAATTTATTGTCGTATGTGTTTATCATGAATGTATGTGATTTGCCAGTGCATGGAGGGCCAGGAATACCAAATGGCACAGGTTTATAAAATCAGTAAGCTAAGGAAAGGAAAATGGGTTCTGGGTCCATCTTCTCCCTTTTCTAAATCCAGACTGCTTTTGTCTCCTTCAGTCTCTAGTGGCTTGGAGCTGGTGGATATGGGAAGTCCAGGCCTTCTCAGTTCCTATCTAAGTTCCTATTGTTCCTCAGTGTTTTGAAGTAGTGCAAAGAGTTCCAGGGCAGCGCCTCGGGGAGGTGAAAAGAGGACAAGCATTCCAAAGTCTAAGTCTGATTCTAACCATTTAGCTACTGTGTGGTCTTCAGCATGTAAAAAAAAAAAGAAAGAAAGAAAGAAGAGAAAGAAAAGTAAATAAAAAAGAAATCTCTTTAGACTTTAGTTTCTTTATCTATTAAAAAAATGTAAAAATGGGCTTGGCGCCTGTAGCTCGAGTGGCTAAGGCGCCAGCCATATACACCGGAGCTGGCAGGTTCAAATCCAGCCCGGGCCTGCCAAATGACAATGACAACTACGACCAAAAAATAGCTGAGCGTTGTGGTGGGCACGTGTAGTCCCAGCTACTTGGGAGGCTGAGGCAAGAGAGTCACTTAAGTCCAAGAGTTTGAGGTTGCTATGAGCTGTGATACCATGCACTCTACCCAGGGCAACAGTTTGAGGCTCTGTCTCAAAATAAAATAAAATAAAATAAAATAAAAATGTGTTGTAAACTCTAAACCATTAGGCAAATGTAAGACAGTTGATATATTTTCCCACCTTTGCCGTTGAACTTGCCAGGCTACTTACTTTACCACTTACTTTCTTGTCTGTATATTACAGAGAGCTTGTGTGTTTCCCTGCAGAATCTCTCCCTACTCCATACACACACACCATGTATTATTATAAGGTAGGAAATGAACTGTAAAGTAGCCAGATTTTGTGTTTATTTAGGTGCTGTGTTCACATATCTGAAATAATTGGCAGAGCTCAGATGCTTGTTTAGTCTAAACTCTTAGTGTGCAGATAAGATCCTTAGGATGTTCTTTTGTTATCTTGTAATCCTAAAATGTAAAAACTATAAAGGATTATTTTAACTAACATCCTCATTTTTCTAATCAATTCAATTGTAGGCACAGAGAGAAACCTCTAAAGACTACTCAAAACTACTACTATTTTTTTATGTAATTAAATATTTACTTTGAAATTATCACAATAACATTACCCTAGTAATTGAAAAGCATGAACATATTTAAGGTCACTGACATAAAAAAAATTTGAACAGTAATTTCTCTCAAATTTTCAAATAATAAGGTATTATAATAGATACTTGGGGGGGGAGGAAGGAGTGATAGAAGATATAGGGTATACCCTCAAAAATGTGCAAACCATTAAAGAAAACAAAAATTGAATTCTCACAACACATATATTTTCTTTTGAATAACAACTTACTAGTATAGCAGTAGAAAGTTTGGAAAACCTAGCACACAGTAAATAATTAAAATCATGTATAATTATAAACCAGATATGTCCACTGTTAACATACAGATTTTATTAATTTCTTATCATTTCTCTAAATCTATGAAAAACAGAACTTACAGTCAAAACATGGCAATGTACACACACAGAAAAACATTTATCCAATAACTGTTGCCAAACTTTTCTCCAACCCCAGACACCCAATCCATGTGAGCTTGTGGCAATTGGAAAGCATGGTCTGGCTAGGACTCGCTTTTTCTCCCTCTCACGCACCTTGTGCCTTCGGCCACCAGTTCAACACAAACGGCAAGCAGAGTACGTGTGGAGGTACAGGTGGAAAGGGGAGGCTGCTCAGGACCGTGAAGGCCATTAATGGAGAGATGCACTTATTTTACTGGGTCATGATCCCTTTGGGTGGCCTGTTAAGCAGTCTTGGGGCATGTATTCACTTTGCATTGCTACCATAACAAATTACCACAAATACAGTGGCTTGAAATAGCACCCATGTCATAGTTTTATAGGCCAGAAGTCTGCCAGGCTCTACTAATACCCTGCTTAGGGTTTCACAAGGCTGAAATCAACATGTCAACCAACCTGGCCTCTCTTATCTTGAGGCTTTTGAGGAGAATCCACTTCCAGCCCCCTTCAGGTAGTTGGCAGAATTCAGTACCCCTCCATCGTCAAGCCAGCAACAGTGAGTGGGCCAAGTCCTTCTCATGTTTTGAATCTCTTTGATTTCTCTTTTTGTGGAATTACTCTAACTGCAGCCATCGAAAGTACTCTGCTTTTAAAGATCCTTGTAATGACATTGGGCCCATCAGATAATTCAGGATAATCTCCCTATTTTAAAGTACATAATCTTGTTATATATGCAAAGTTCTTTTGGCCATATAAGGTAAAATAATCGCAGGTCCCAGAAATTAGGGATGGATATCTTTGGGTAGCCCTTCTGCCTACCACAGGATGCCAGCTGCCTCTCCGTAGCCTTCTGACACAAGGGAGTCCTTGCAAGAGTGTGGCTGCATCCTTCCTCCACTCCCAATGAGCTATTTCCAGGGGTCCCCCAATACAGGGTCATGCTTCCCCCCAGGCAATCTTTTAGGTAAATAGTCATCCTGCCTGTTTCTCACTCTGTGACTAGGTCTAGGCTCCTGTTAATGTTGTACCTTCCTTTCTTTGTAGATATTGGAGGCAGAAGTGGGGCAGGAAGAGGAATCAGGCCCTCTATGACACACCACACACAACAGCTCCGTGAGCAGGATTTTCCTAACAGATGTTCTTCTGATACTTTCCCTTGCTGCCATGATTCCAGTCTAGCCTTTTTTCTGTTGAGAAAGAGGGAGGTTGCTAGATGCTTTGGTAGAATGCTCCCTTTGTAAAATATGAACAAAGTAGTTTTTTCACTTACAAATTTAACATTAGAACATAACATCTATTCATGTATCCTTGGCTTGAGTTGATTGTATAGTAATCTCTGCACCAGTCATCAAGGGGTAAGACACTGCAAAAGAAAAAGATGAATACAATTTTTATATTCAAATTTAAAATCATGCTTTTGGTACAGTCCTATAACCTGCTTCTTACTGGCATTGCATTAAATAATCAAAGCATTGACATTTAATAGAGGAACAGTATCCATATTGAATGATAATAGCAATATATTGTTGGAATTTTTTGTAATATTCAGGAAAATTAAGAGTAATATATAATCAAGTGTCTTCTCATTAACATGTCTTCTTCTCATTTTATGCTAAGCCAAATGTGTAAAAAAAATTTTAAAGGTCAACAGGTCAGGTGACCCCCTTACCTCTAAAAAAATTATTAGGGATTGTATTATAAGGTCTACCAATTCAGTTAACCTATCCTAAAAAAATGCTACATACCTCACTGCTGACTATCACTACAATAACCTTTGAAGTACTCACCTTGGGAAGTCATGGACTGAAGCCAGCATCTAGTCTACCTTTCAAAGTAATTTTGGAAATGTTTTCCTGGAATGACCTTTAGAGCTGTCATTGTACTATTACCCCAGATGTCCTGAATGCCTCAAAATGTCTTCCTTTCAATATTTCCTTTATCTTTATGTGAAGAAAAGTCAGTGGGGGTCAGATCAGGTGGGTAGGGAGGGTATTCCAAGACAGTTATTTGTTTACTGGTTAAAAACTCCCTCCCAGAGAGGGCCATGTGATGCAAGAACCATGAGTTGTTGGTGAAAAGTTCAAGTTGTTTTTGTATAATTTTTTCACACAGCCTCTTCAGCACTTTCAAATAGTAAGCTTGGTTAACCATTTGTCAAGTTGGTACAAGTTCATAATGAACAACCCTCTGACATCAAAAAAGATTAACAATATTGTTTGGACCAACGGAACTTTTTTGGTCATGAAGAGTTGACTGACTTCCACTGTGCACTTTGACACTTTGTTTCAGGGTCATATTGGTAAACCCATGTTTCATCACCAGTGATAATGTGGCTTACATATCATCTCGGCTTTTCATAGGTCTTGGCAAACTTTGGCTCTCCTTTGCTTTTGTGAGTCAGTGAGCTCCTCCAGAACCATTTTTACACACACCTTTCTCATACCATGATTTTCAGCTAACATTTTCCTAACTGTTTCTCTATTGAGGTTTACTTGGTTTGCTATGCTTCTTACAGGTGGTCAATGATTCTGACACATAATTTGACAAGTTTTTACAATGTTTTCATCAATTCTGTTTATTACTGGCTGCCCTGACTTCTGTTCATCAGTGACGTTGTCGCTCCCCTCATAAAAATGTTGAATCCATTTGTACACTGCCATTTTCTTGATGGTGTTATCCCCACAACACCATCATAATCAGGGACTGACATGTCCCTGATTTTACTTCCACTGTTCCCAAGTTTAACAAAAAATTTATGAATGTTTGTTCATTGTTCTAATTCAAGCTCTGATATAGCACACAAAAAATGTAGCTACAATAATGAATGCCATTCAGCAAGACAGTGCCACACATTGATATGAACACAGCTGTGAGACACTGATATGCCAAGATTATGAAATCTTACCAAGCTGTTTGCTGTTTGTACAGTGCTGCTAACATGAGTACATAGTGGCAAGTTCATGAACTTAATTGTCAGACTTTGTAGCATAACCTCAAACTAATCACCTGAGTTCAAATCTAAACATAACAGGAATTCAAGTGCACAATGAGGGCTTGGTGAAAATAAATGTGTAAACTCTCACTAATGTGCCTCTTAAGTGGTGAGTCTGCCTAAAGGTGATTGGCAGGTGTCTCAGGAATGATTTGCTGCAGAAAGAGTCTGGCCATTACAAGGTGCAGTTCTTCATTTGTACTTAAGAATGTTTTCAGTGTGGGTCTTTCCTGGTTTCCTGCTCAGTGAAAGTTCTTACCCCAAATTAGGTTAACAAAGGTCTGCATTGTTGCAAGAATTTGCTTTCTAAAAGTACCAACATCAGAGAGGCTTAGTATTAGATAAAACCACCCGTTAGTCTGTCCCCTTCTTAACTTTGTGCTAGCCAACTATTGTCACACTCCAAAATTCATCACTGCCTCCTAGGGAAACCGTCCCTTGACCTTTTCATCTTAGTTAAATGCCTCTTCCATGTGCTCCCCGACCTATCTATATTTTTCATAAGACAGCTCTTAACAGTGTAATCATCTGCTTACTTATATATCTTCTGTATTGAAGTGTGGGCCTTTAAAGGCAAGGATTTTTCTTTAAATTTCATCTTTTAACACCTATAACCTACCTAAGGCCTGTCCCAGAGGATACTCAGTGAACCTTGAATGGGTGGATGGTTTTACTCACATTGGATCATCACAGAGCAGCAATCAGGCCAGATTCAGCTTTCAATTCAAGACTTGAGTGTATTGGTATAACTACTGTATTTATCCTATTCTGCCTCCACTATTCAGTTATGACCAGGACCAAGTCTATGTGGAATTATTTGCTTCATATTGAACTCAATAGTTGTTTGTTCTCTGAACATTGCAGCATAGATAACAATATTCTATATTATACAGCTAAGGGCTGGCAGTTGCATGTCCGATAGTAATGTTCTCCTCTTTCTCTCCTGTGAGATTCTGAATGCTTAGCGCTATCAGGTGACACAAAGGAAAAGAAGCAAAGTAGTTTTTGTACTCATTGTGCCACTGTCTTACAAGCAGCATGACTCACACTGGTCTTGTCCATACCGGAGGCCCTTAGCACCCAGTCTGTGGTTTACCCAGGATCTTACTACACACCCTGTAGGCACTGAATGATTACTCTGTGTATCTGTTTCCTGATGTATATCAAACCATGCTGTAATGTAAACCCCGCCACAAAACCACATCCTTGTTAAAGAAGTAAATATACTTCTTGCCAAGTGCAATGACGAGTGATCAGCCATCCAAAATGGATTCAGCAGCTGACATGCCTCCCAAGAAGCTCTTCAGTTTGTTGTCAGCTTTTAATTAGAGTACTACTTATTACTTCCTTTGACCTACCACAGTGTATTGTACGTATCTCTATAACACTATCTATGTCTCTGTGTTAAACTGCAAACTTTTGAGGGAGTGAGACTATGTTTTACCCCTGTATACACAGCGCCTATGTGGGTGTCTAATAAATGTGTGAGTGAATGAAAGAATATGTCAATCCCCTTTGAGTTGAATATTACATACACAATACTTTGAATTATCTTTCCAAGTGCAAAAGTGTTTGCCTATCACCTCTAACACATTCTATTGTATATTCCCTTATGGCCAACACACGCATTGATGTGGCTACAGGCCAAAGTTATGGGATAAGTGCATGCTCTGGCTTTGGAGCAGAACAGAATTAACTGGTTCATACTACAGGGAAACCCAAAATCTTGACCTCCTAAGGACCACTTCTTTACTTATTTCTTTTAATTTTGACTAATTGGTTGTATAAATATAACATTTTTCCATTTGGATTTACATTAAAAATGTGAAAATTTGATACTATCAAAGGAGAAATTTGTAATGCCTTTAGAAGTGAAGATAGGATGCAAAAGGAAGTTCAGAAAATAAAGGTAGTTAAATGGAATTCATACAAGGAAAGGGGAAATCTGGCCTTTCATTTCTTAGCCACAAAAGCATCACTTGAAACAGCAGCAAAAAACAAGAGATGACACTTCATTGGAAGACATATCCTTTAAATTGGGGAAAATCAAATAGGAAGACATTTTGTTAGAATTATTATGATGAACGTTTCCTGTTCAGATCTGCAAATATGACTTAAATAAATCCTTGATGCTTTATCCCTTTGCTAAACACTCTTTGATAAGCAATTATTCAAGTTTCAGTGTTTTTAGACCCTGAATTATTCTGTGATAATTCTGTGCAGCTTTGCTATTCAGATGGTCTCTCTCTGTAGCCATGCAGAATATTGCTTCCTCTCACATCAGTCTACAGTTCCAAATCCAATTGATTTATCTCCGTCATCATGTCATTCGTCATCTTTCTAGGTTTTAACACTATTTACCACAATTTTCTTGAGAATTCGTCTCATCTTGTTTTTTTAGGGTGCCTTTCTCCTCTAGTTCTCTCCTTGCCTATTGCCTCATCCTTAGGCATCTTTATAGATTCCTTCCCTGTTTCCCTTTAATGCTAGGGCTCATTGGAGTTCAACCTTTAATAATCTTTTTGAATTACAAAATGTCTTTGGAGAAGGTCACATCAGCAAGATGGCACACCAGAAATCTCCAGGCCCTTGTTCCACCATAGAAACACCAAGTTAACAACAAAAGACTGATTAAAATAAGTTTGTAAGAGCTCCAGAAATTAGTCAAGAATCTGCAACAACCATGAAAATGTCAATCAAGAAAAACGCACAATCAAAATGGTAGGAAATTTTATAGCATTTTTGCTAGCCCTTGCCCTACCCTCTCCCTATCACAGTGCACTGGACTTAGAAGCAAACCACCTTATCTCTGCCTCCTCCCTTGAAACAGGATAAAAAGAATGGAAGATGTGTGTAATGTTCTGGCCTGTCTAGAGGCTACCTGAGGGAGTAGTTTCTTTCTGGCCTAACTTGGAACTCAGGCAGGAATGGGGGCATAGTTTGGATATTAGGTTGAAAGCTACCGAAAGCAGTAGCAAAACACCTCAGCCTCAGTTAGAGATATAGACCTACAAATGACTAAGGCCAAAAGATTATGGGTATAGAAATACAGTAGAACATCTAAAACTTTAAGAAGAAGCAAAGATGAGACCCTTAAAGAAATTAACACATGTTAAAAACAGCTGTGTAGACAGAAGAATTGAGGGAAAGCATACACATAAATCTAGAGTATATGAATGCTCAAAAAAGGTCTGAGAAGACTGTAAGCCTTCATGCCAGGCTAATTAGTGAAGATCTTTTCCTGTACGAAGCTAGTCTGCAAGGAAAGGGAGAGGTAGCTATTTTTTTCAAATTTCCAATTCCAACAAAGGTCACACAACATACAAAGAAACAGGGAAACACATTCAAAGAAACAAAATTAATATCTAGACATATTCCCTATAGGAATATAGGCTTCAGAATAATTAAACAAAGACCTTAAAACTATCTTAAATATGCTCGAGTGACCCAGAGAAAAACACAGGTGTAGAACTAAAGGAAATCAGAAAATAATACATGAAGAAAATGAGAGTATCAACAAAGGAATTACAAAAAGAGAATCAAACATAACTTCAAGAACTGAGAAGTACAAAAAATAATTGAAAAATTTACTAAAAGACATCAACAGCAGATTTGAATAGGCAGAAGAAAGAACCAGAAAACATAAAAACAGGCCATTTGAAATATTAAATTCTGGAAAACAAATAGAAAAAAATAAAAGTAAACGGAGTCTAAGGGACTCATGGAACACCATCATGTACATGGATTATGGGAGTCCTAGAAAAAGAAGAGGAAAGAGAGAAAAGGAAGAGGGCTTATTTGAAGAATAATGGGTGAAAACTTGCCAAATTTGGGGGGAAGACATGGATATTTAAATTCAAGAAACTCAACCAATTCCAAGCAGAATAAATCTAAATGCATCCATGCCAAGACATATTACAGTCAAGCTAAAAGTCAAAGACAAAGAGAATTTTGAAAATCTTAAGAAAAAAACCTCAGATACCTTAGCAGAAACCTTGCAGGCCAGAAGACAGTAAGATGATGTACTTGAATAGTCGAGAGAAAAAATTCTAAAGAGAGAATTCTATATCATGCAAAACTGTCCTTCCAAAATGAGAGAGATTTTTGAATGTATTAAATTAGCACATGTACCCCCAAACTATGCACTTCTATTATGCATACATAAAAATAAATAAGTAAATAAATAAATAATGAGCAAGAAATAGAGATATTCCAGATAAACAAAAGGGGACAGAATTGATTACCACTAGATTGCCCTATGTGAAATGATAAAGGGAGCCCTTAAGTTAAAATGAAAGAGTACTAAGCAGTAAATCAGTCATATGACAATATACAATTTTATGGCAAAGATAATTATATATAGGCACATATAAAAACTCTTTATTGTAATTTTGGTTTGTAATCTTGCTTGTAATTATTTAATAAAATTGAAAAAACAAAGTCCCCCTAAAATTATAAACATGGATAATGAGTACAAAATATATAAAAATATAATTTGTGACATCAGTAATAGAAAGTGGAGGATAGTATCATTGTAAAGAACTCATGTTTATATGTTATTGAAATTAAGATGTTATCAGTTTTAAATGATTGTTATAACTTTAAGATATTCTATGTAATCCCCATGGCAACTACTAAGAAAATATCTGAGGATGTAAGCAAAGGGAATTGAGAAGGGAATCAAAATGTCACTACCAAAAAACAAACAAACAAACAAAAAAACACCTAAACACAAAAGAAGGCAGAAAGGGAGGAAAAGAAAATGAAAAGCTTTAAGATATACAGAAAACAAATAACAAAATCACAACAGTAATTTCTTCCCTGTCAGTAATTACTTTAAAGGTGAGTGGCCTAAATTCCTTAGTCAAAATACATAGAATAGCAGAACGGACAATTTAATAAGATCCAACTATATGTTATATACAAGAGACCCAATGAAAATCTAATGACCTATATTGGTTGAAAGTGGAAGAATAGAAAGATACATTACAAGAAAATAGTAACTAAAGGAGAGAAAATGTGGTTATAATAACATCAGACAAAATAGACTTTAAGTTAAAAACTGTTCAAAAAACAAAGATTAACATTATATAATAATATTTTATTTAATTGAACAAGGAGGTATAACAATGATAAACATATGCATCAAACATTGGAGAGCCCAAATATATAAAACAAATATTGACAGAATTGAGGAAAACTAGACAATTTAACAATGTGAGTGGAAGACTTGAATATCCTACTCTCAATAATACATAGAATAATCAGATAGAAGATCTATAATAGAGGACTTGAACAACACCATAAACTAATTGAACCTAACAGACTTTAAGAGAATATCCAATGCAAAATTATCAGAATACACATTTTTCTCAAGTGTACATGGAACATTCTCCAGGATAGATTATATATTTGCCCACAAAATAATACTTAATAAATTTTAAATATCTGAAAAACTGGGAAATTGCCAAGTATGTGGAAATTACACAACACACTCTTAAACAACAAATGGATCAAAGAAGAAATTAAAAGGGAAATAGCCAAAATAATAATGAACAAAAAGAAAAAAGCTAGAGGCATTATATTCCCTGATTTCAAATTATATTATAAAGCTATAATAATCAAAACAGTATGATACTGGCATAAAAACAGACAAATGTATAGAACAGAATAGAGAAATCAATCAAGTGATTGATCAATAGAAATCCACACAATTATAGTCAATTGATCTTTAACCACTGTTCCAAGAACATGCAATGGGGAAAGGATAGTCTTTTTCAGTAATGATATTGGAAAAACAAGATATTCACATGCAGAAAAATTATATATATAGTATTCAAGCAATATATTTGGCTCTAAGTTCTCTGACAGATAGGACAAAAGGAAATCAGACATGATAAGTGATAAAGTGTTTATTTTATTATTTTTACTTTTATTTTTTTCACCCTTTTTTCTTATTTTTAAAAAAGGTATCAATGTACCTGCATTAAAAAAATATTTTCCAGAACTATGTATCTCAGTAAAGACATGTAGACAATATCTGATAACATCTTCTATAATGGGCACTAATTTCACACTCAACAGTGACCCAAGAAGTTTATAATCAAAGTGGGGAAACAGAACTCAAGGAGCACCAATTCCAGAACAAGTCTCTAAGCTTTGACATGACCGCTCCTTTTCAGGTTTCTCTGTCCTACTTTCCACCTCTCTGTTTATTCTCTTTAGTCCTTACAGTGGATTCCTGTTTCTTTGTCCATCCCTAAAATGTTAACAGACATTTGGTCCATGGTCCTTTTCCCTTCTTAGGTGGCTATACCAGATGTACATATCCACTTTTCCACTCATCATCTCTGTGTGGAAATCCTAATACTCAGCATGTCCAAAACTGAATTCATTAGATGCCATTCAAGATAATTCCTTCCTTTGTATTCCCTATCCTAGTGACCATCATTCCACCCCCAATCCATTCAGTAGCCCATTCTTTATACCTCTTTCTTCCTCTCTGCCTCTCCCTTCTCCATCCAAATTTCGAGTGACTCTCAGATTCATTCACTTTTCTCTGGCCCCACTGTCACTACACAAATTGTTACAGCAGCAATCTCTACTTTGCTTCCTCCCACACATTTTCCACCACGATGTTTCTGAAAGGGGGAGAAAAAGGGGAGAGGGATGAATAGAGGGAGGGAAGAAGGAAAGAGGGAAATTTTGTTTGCAATAGTTCCTCCATAGAACTCTTTTTGTGAATTTTAACTGCCTTCAGATAAATTCTGATTTCTTAGTCTGGCTACCAAGACTCTTCCTCATCTCTTGCCACTCTCTTTATCAATCTTTAATTTTTAATAACACAAACCTTTGAGTTAGTAAATGGGCCCTTTTTCACCTCTGGGCTTTGGATAAGGTTGTTTGTCTTGGAACACTTGTTATTCTCTCCTCCTGGCTCAGTTCTGCTCATCCTCATGAGCTCAGTGTAGAGTTGACACCTCTGCTGGTCATTCCTTCCACCACTCCTGTGGTCTAGGTACATGTCACCCTATGTGATCCCACTGAACTTTGTAGACTCCCCTAACACAATGTAGAGAGAAAAAAACAAGAATTGGCCTAGCATGATGGCTCACGCCTATAATCCTAGCACTTTGGGAGGCTGAACCAGGTGGATTGCTTGAGCTTGGGAGTTAAAGACCAGCCTGAGCAAGGGTGAGACCCTGTCCCTACTAAAAGTAGAAAAACTACCCAGTGTTGTGGTGGGCACATGTGGTCCCAGCTACTAGATAGGCTGAGGCAAGAGCATCTCTTGCCCAAGAGTTTGAGGTTGCTGCGAGCTATTACATCATAGCATTCTACCCAGGGTAACGGAGTGAGACTCTCTCTAAAAAATAAAATAAAATACAAGAATTGACTTCAACACTAGCACAGTGGCACAATGCATAATAAGTGAAATGACTCTTTATCAAAGAAAATATTTTGAAATCTCCTGGCTGTGAAACATGCTCCCTGCTCACCCCAAATTGCTAGGTCAGGTTAGGGAAAAGAGAGTTGACACAGGAAGCCAAAAGCCTCTCCACAGAAAACCCAAGAGGAATGTAGGATTTGGAGACTTGCCACTCTGCAGAAAGAGTATTCAGGAGGAGCAAGAGATCAGGGCATCTGTCACCAAGCTGAAGCTAACCGCTCAAAGAGCCTTTTGAGATGATAATGTCAAATGTTCAGTTAAACCGATGCCTAGACTGAGCTGCTGTACAGATTCCACCTCCCACTAACTCTCAAACTTTTAGCAAAACGCTGCTGCAAATACATTTTGTAAGTAGTATTAGGAGGCAGTGGTGTGAGAGAGATGGCAAAGGACAAAAGAAAAAATGTTTCATGCCAAAATTGATACATAGAGAAAAGACAGCCATGTCCAAACTTAAGTTCAGAGTAGAAAAGTTATCTGCAGTACTGATTGACCAGGACAATAGAGATTTGTCTATTTCCCCTTACCTCCAAAAGACTTTTTAACCACAGGAAGTGTGCCAGACTTCCACAGTTTCTGGATGAAAGCTGGAAAACCTTGGCACATTTGAATCATTACTCATCTTACCACCATTGCCTATTTATAAGGAAGTATAAGGAGTGATTAAGTCTGTGGACACATGGGCTCCAGGCTCCTGCTGTTGAGATTCAAACTCTGGTTCCGGCACTTGCTGCTTGTGTGGCCCTGGGCAAGTTATTTGACTTCTATGTGGCTTAACTTTGTCGTTATCTAAGCTGAGCATAGTAATACTAATAGCTCCCATCTTTTTCACAGGATTAGTATGAGGTCTACGGTGTACATATCACATTCTCTGAACAGTGCCTGGCAAGTTTAGGGCTGATGTCTGCCTTGTTACTGTCATACTGTTCATGCCTAGCACAGAGGTGACACACAGTGGATGCCCTAAAAATATGGGTCAAATTCACTAGCAAGTGAATTTCTTCTGCCTAAAATATTCTCTCATTTCTACTCCCCATTGAAGAAAATCCTTTCCCATCTTTTGTTTTGTTTTGAGCCACAGGTGCATCATTATTAGTTGATGAAAAGTCCTTTCTTTATTTCATCTCCCTTTCTAATTCTTCTGTCCTTTACTCCCATCAGGACTCACTGTCATACGTTCAATATATGTCTGTGTTCATGTCTGTGTGTATGTGTGTGTGAATCCTTCAAGGCATGTATGTAATATTTATACTATAGCACATAAAATGCAGGGTGTTCATAAAGTTCATGTACAATTTACTACTAATTTAAATTGCACATGAACTTTATGTCCACCCTGTAGGATAAATATATACATATTTTTAAAAATAGGATTGCTTTGAGTATTTGTGTGTTTTAAATTTGCTTACATAAATTCCAACTGAATTAGTCTCTTACCTATACCCAAGGAAAAACACACAGTACATTGCTAGATGGACGCATTTGCAAGACTACGGCAGAATGTCAAATTCTCAATGATGATGGCAAGAAAAGGTCTTCTGCAAAGGTGTTCAGAGGACATAAATGATACAGCCACTGTCCTAGCCAAGTGAGAGGAAAAGGCATTTAAGAGAATTTAACCAAGGGGCTTGAATCTCTAAAGAATGTTTGGATTTATACTTGGACAGAAAATATTCACCTGGGGCTACTAAACGTTGCTGTGAATTTATATGCAGTGATTGCAAAAGGGGACTAAATAAGACGAGGGCAGAGGTTGCTGAGAAAACAAAGGTCATATTCGTAGGCACAGCCCTGAGACCCAACAAGCCTCAGACCAGGACCTGACCAGATCGACTGTTAAGTGGTGGTGGGTTTCTTGCAGAACAATAACTGGGAAGCTCCTTGCCCCCTATAATTTTGTGGACTCAGAATCCAGAATTGCTTTAATCACAAAGAATCTACTTGGATTAGGATTAGCCTAGACACTTGGCATTTCATTCTCCCACCCACGTGGAACAAAGACTTCCAGGCCCTACTCTACTTCTTTTTGTTTCCTAAGAAGAGCTTTCCAAGTCTCCAGGCCCATTTATTCCTCAAGTAGAACTTTGCCAATCACACTTGCTTCTTTGGAATTGTCACATCATCTCATAAAGATGCTACCGTGGGTGTTCTTTTACAGGCCGATGATACTCATTTATATCCCAGGAGTAAGCAGCACTCCATAAATACAAATGTCAGGCTATGTGTCTCCTGTTTTGTCCTTTCTTTTCCCGTCAGAACACCAAAGCTTCTGCCAAAGCTTCCCATATAAAATTAATTTTGAGATTTTTAAGCCAAAGGTGTGGTTTCCACTCAAGCTGATGGTGGCAAACTTTAAGCCCTCAGGTCCATTTGGGAGCCACAATATCCAGGGATGGATTATCACAACCTTCAACTTTGGTTCTATTAATTTTTCATAGGACTTATAAAGTATTGCCTTTGGATTCAGTACTCAGCATTTGAGGTTATAAATCAATTAATGACATCTTCGGGCTCTGGCCTTGTAGAAAAGTATAACAAACGCCCCAGGAGGTCTACTGGGGGGAACCCAGAGAAGGAATGGAAGTCGTGTACTAAAATTGATTTATGCAGGGTCTTAAATATTTCCAAATAAGGCAACATAACTGAGAATCCCTGGAAAGAACTGTGACTAACAGGTAGACCCAGGCAAGAATATGGCTTCAGAGTAGTGTTGTGCCTCAGTGAGGGCATTTTAGAATTAGGTTTCCTACACTAAGGAGAAGCATGAAAAGAGAAATGTAAGTTATATGAGAGGAGAGGAGCAGAAGGAAGAGGCTGCTAGCAGGACCAGGAGGGGTGTCAGGAAAGGAGAGAAAGGAAGATTTAGAAAGGGCTACAATTGGTGTGTCATGGGAGTCTGCACTTGTGACTTAGCATTGCTGAGTATGACCTGGCCCTGTAATCCTCTCATGCTATTAAGAATTTGCAGAGACCATATTTCTTGAAATATGAGAGAAAAAGGCGAATGATCGTGACTTAAAGAGAAATGTAGCCCTTGGGTGGTATTTGTGGAACAGTGACCAAATCTGAGACAAGAAAGATGGCCTACTGAAAGAAATTTTAGTTCTTTAGATTCAGGAGAGTATGGGAAGGGAGAGGTCTTATTGTGCCCTAGTGTGGGAAAAGGGATGAAAATACTGTGGAACAAGCCAGCAGGGCAAGGAAGGAAAGCCCTATTTGCTCCCATCTTTTCTTTGCAAGGTAAAAAATTTTTCTCTGAAGGACATGAGGAAGAGGGAAGAGCTGAAATGTGTCTGTTAATAAAGAAATGGTTTTGCTCAGATTGAGAATTTAACTTCCAGTTTAGTGCTTAGTTAGTAAAGAAGCATTCTCTAGACCATTCAGTTCACCACAACACACATTCATTGTCACCCTTCTGTGTGTTAGACACTGCGGATACAGCAGAGAATACCAAGGACCCCATCTCTTTAAAATTCTACAGCCTAGTGAGGACTCCCTGCCTGAAGAAAGTTGGTAAGTGAAGATTCCTGGTTTTGTCTTTTGGGGGTGTTGGGGGTTCCATGATGAAACAGGCTCCCAAGGTGCTTTTTCTCCAAAGAACCGTGATCTGGCTGCTGGACCAGCTGCGTCCCAACCCCTTCCACCCCAGCCCCCACCAACTGTGGAATGAATAACGTAACTACCTGAATAGGGGGTCAGGCAGGAATGTTTTCCTTTGGGGTCGTGTTATTAGTCAGTACCAGGTTGTTAGCTGATAGCCCCAATCTCTGGGGTCCAGAAGCAAGTTATAAATTAACTCATATGGGGTTGTGGCCTGACCATATGAAAATGTTCTTCCTCTACCCTGTGACCTGTGGTGGTTTTGTTGTTAACTTTCTTCTTATTATTATTATCAATGCTATCATTTTTTTCATAAATGTGAAACTAATTGCCTCACTCTACAGATGTGGCTTTATCTTATCAAGTGACTCACTCTTTAGGAGAAATTTAAACTCACACAGAGGCTAAACTAAGTAGCTTGAAGGACTACCCAACAAGTTCATATGTACCAAAATGAGTCTAACAAAAGTTCTCTTTCTTGCTGCTTCCTCTGTGTTTATTTTTTCTGAAGTCTCCAGAGATCTAAACTTAGGCAGAGGTCAGCTATCTCTTTACTTTCAAGATTTTTGTTCTCGGTGGCACTCTGGGGGCACCCTTCTTTTTCCATCTTGAGCCCATTAATGTTTTTCTAAACCCAGCCCAAATGTACACCCCATGAAGTCTTGCCAATACCTCTTGTCAGAACCAGTCATTCTGATGTGCTAATCGTTCACATCATTATGACACAATTTGCTAAAAAAAAAATCTCTGACTCAACTGTGAGTGCTTCCAGAAAAAGTGTCTTAACCCTTTTGAAAATGCTGGCTCTTTGCCCCATAGAGCATAAGAGAAATTTCATGTTTTGCAGAATAAACATTAATGTTTTACTTCATTATTAGTATTTTCAGTTTATAACAATAGTGAAAAACATTTGGATAATACTTTAAGAGCTAACAGTATATTCAGACACATTATTTTAAGGTAAGGCAGATATTATTGGCACCCCCTTTTTTACAGATACTAACATCCAGATGAACAAGTTCTGGAAATGGATAGTAGGGATACAACAGTTGTACATATTGAATGAACTTAACCACCAAATTGTACACTTGAAAAGGATAAAAGGGTGAATTTTATGTTATGTGTGCTTGAGCACACACCGAAAACACAAGGAGAATCCACCAGCCTTTATCTTTAAGAAGGAGGATGCCACAGGCTAATTAAAAGTGAGAATAGGAAAGAAATAAAAAAGACAAGTTGGAAGCCCTGGCTGTTGAAACAAAGAGGATTGTTCTTTATGACAGAGGTACATGGGTGGCAAAAGGAAGTCTTGAGTCAGTTAGGTAGGAGGTAGGAACTGGACTTTATCAGAGAAGAGTGTGGATGTTAAAATGATTTTTTACTAGGGATTAGTGGGAAAGTCATGACCTTTGAATTTGCCTTTGAGGACAATTTGTTTATTTTAAAATCTTCTCTGGCTTTAATTATATCCAGCCCACTGCTGTGTGAATTCCCAGCAGTATACTGTTGCTTAAATTCATTATTTATTTGTGTGTTTGTTTGTTTGTTTGTTTTAGTTTTTATGTTTTTGGAGACAGAGTCTCACTCAGGTGCCCTGGGTAGAGTGCCGCAGCATCATAGCTCTGTGACACCTCAAACTCTTGGGTTTAAGGGACCCTCTTGCCTCAGCCTCCCAAACCTCTGGGACTATGGGCACCCACCACAATGCCCAGCTATTTTTAGAAATGGGGTCTCACTCTTGCTCAGGCTGGTCTTGAACTCCTGAGCTCAAGCAGTCTGCCTGCCTCGGCCTCTCAGAGTGCAAGGATTACAGGTTTGAGACGCCACAACTGGTGGTGCCTTAAGTTCCTTTTTTATGAGAAGACTTTTAATTCCTTTCTAATTCCCCAGTAGTTAAAATAGGTAATTTACAATTCCTTACCCCCAGATTTCTCAGGTGTTATCTTGATTTAGTACTTTTGTCCCTGCTTTTCTACCCTACTTAGTTGCATTTGGCTTCTGTCAGATAGTTAATAATTGCAAAGATGCAGAAAGCTGGGTCACCTAAGATATATTCACATATATCTTGGCTGCTCATCTCTTATATTTGCTTTCCCATCCTCACTTTGATCAGGCCATTACATCCCATTCCTTAAAGATAAAGTCTTGATTCCCTTTGTCTTTTGATCAACACCGACAACTTAAAATAGAGTTTGTGTATGACTTGGGAAGTTTGCATTTGCTGCTTTTCCCATGTGTCTTTCAGCCTTTTCATTAGGTTGATAGAGATAAGTGCAAACCCCTATTTCACAAATTGTCTTCTGCAGAATGGCAATGATAATGTTTTGAATAAGTTATTCTGTGATCAAAGGAGTTGGGAAAGACTTAGTTGGAAAAGATTCTCTGTGCAACATAAGCATGCAGATTCCATCCAAAATTCCATTCCAAGAATTTTTTCTGTCTTATTCTTGCTGTGTGCCCAATGTCTAGAGTAGAGCCTGACCCTTAGACATTGAATGAATATTTGTAGAGACTCTGAATACCTCTGCAGAGCCGCTAATCATCTTACATCCATTATGAATTTCCAAGAAAAAAGTGATGTACGTAGCTTCCTAAATAGTTTTTAATGTGAAATTCTTCTTTTTTTTCCCCCTACATTTGGCAAGGCTGGTGTTTCTTGGCTTATATTTAGGGAAATACTATCAAAAGCCCTCCTAAATCAATTATTTAAGCCTTTTGCTATAATTCATGTGGGAGAGGAAGTTAAAATTTTCAGCAGTCATTAATAACATTAGTCTTTCTGTTCAAATAAAATGACACGTATAAAATTTGACATGTACTTTGTAATGTGTGAAATTTCACACTTGACCCATTTGATTTAGCTTAATAGTTTATTTTTTCTTTTATTTTATCTTAATAATTTTTTTTTATTAAATCATAACTGTGTACTTAATGCACTTATAGGATACAATGTACTGATTTCATATACCTTTTGGAATGCTTACATCAAACTGGTTAACATAGCCTTCACCTGATTTACTTAATTATGATGTTAAGACATTTATACTCTACTCTTAATAGATTTGACATATACCCTTGCAATATGCACCATAGGTGAGGTCCACCGATTACCCTTCCTCCACCCAGCCTCCCTTCCCCCTCCCCTCACCTTCCTCTTCCCTCCTTCATCCTAGGCTATAGTTGTGTTTTATCTTTCATCTGAAAGTGTGGGTGATTATATGTTGGTTTCATAGTAGTACTGAGTTCATTAGTACTTTCTCTTCCATTCTTGAGATACTGTACTAAGAAGAATATGTTCCAGCTCCATCCATGTAAACATAAAAGAGGTAAAGTCTCCATCTTTTTTAAGGCTATATAATATACTATGGTTTACATATACCACAGTTTATTCATCCATTCATGGGTTGATGGGCACTCAGGCTTCTTCCATGACC
>CAUYRH010079608.1:0-17123 GCA_963574655.1 Perodicticus potto
GGAAGGAAGGAAGGAAGGAAGGAAGGAAGGAAGGAAGGAAGGAAGGAAGGAAAGAAAGAAAGAAAGAAAGAAAGAAAGAAAGAAAGAAAGAAAGAAAGAAAGAAAGAAAGAAAGAAAGAAAGAAAGAAAGAAAGAAAGAAAAGAGAAAGTGACGATTAAATAGAGAAAAATGTGGTGAAGTTAAAAGCAGTGGGCTGGGGTGAGAAAGGAGAGGTGGGTAAAGTGTGCACAGAGGCAGCCTGGCCGAGGGAGCAAATAGAAGAGGCTCTCTTAGTTGGAGAGAAACACTAGGTTAAGAAGATTTGTTTCTTTCAGCATCGGAAAAATGTGGTCATGTTTACTGAGTGCAGAGAACAAGTCAGTTGAGGAGAGCTTTGGAATTCAGAAATAGATACAAATCCCCTAGACAGCTTTTTCTAGCTGCTTAATTCTCTCTTGCCTTCAATCTACAGCATGGAACGTATCCTTTCTATGTAAACTTGCAGGACATTCTGTATGTATATGATTGGATGTAATAGCTAATTATCTATTTTTCCAGTATTTCCCACTTGAGACTTTGGGGCCTCATTCCATTTGTCTCTAAATTCCTTTTGCTGAGAGCAGTGTTCATCGAGAGAATGTCTATGTTAAAGGAGAATGGGATGATACAGGACAGAGAAAAGAGAAGAAGGGTCTATCAGGAAAAGCGGACTTTCTGCAATGTTTTGAAATGAGAATGACTCGAGGAAGCTGGGCTTAAAGGTTTCGTTGTGCTTACAGAGTTAAGTCCGTGATCTTACTTATGCTTGTAGGTCTAGACAGATTCCACCTCTAAAATATTTGGTTTTATAATAACATGTGCTAGATTCTTGCCTGGTGGTCTTTCTCCATTTATTTCAGGCTGTGAGCTATGAGTCTAAGGCACTCTACTCAGCGCGATTCCTACACTCCAGGGAATGTGGGGAGAATATGGATTAAAGGAGTAGTGGTGACTGGGATCATCAGATAAAAGCATTGTGAAACATTGAAACTTGTGAGCATTTAAATGACTTTAAAATTCTTTAGGACACTTGATAAAAGAACCCCCCTAAAATTTTTATACTGTGTTTCCTCTGTTTCATAATCAAAGGCTGCTTGTTTAATTCCAGACAGCCATTTAGTAGATAAAGCTATTTGTCAAAAATAAAACAAAGTAGGATACTGAGGATGATAGTCTGTTTGTCAACAATACTTTAATCCTCCCCCCAAAAGAAGAAATACATGCACGGCTGTTGATTGTGAATCAATAATGTTATCTTCATTTGCAAAGGACAGCACATTAGAACATGTTGATTTAGAGTTTCTTATTCCTGTTGAATAAACACACAGGTTGCTAATCATCAGCTACTAAATATATTTTCCAAAGGTGAACAAAAGAAGTGAATAATTTGATGCTTCTTAATTAAGCTCACAACACAGTATTTTCCATACTTTTACAAGCATTTGTTTATGAAAGCTAAATGAGTATGGATTTCTGATGGAAAGATCCCCACCCCCCATCAGCTGTGAGTGATTCTGGCTAGTAAATTACATGCTGTCCTCTGCATTGCCATGTAAATGACCTCAACCCTGACCTTGACACAGCAGTATTTCTAAGAAAGAACAATAATTTATTTGCCATGTTAGATGAGCTAAGCCCAGGGTGGTTCTCAGCTATAATTCTGTACTATTTACTGAGAAAACTAGTCCTATATATTTAGATAAATAATGGGAGGAGGGGAGAGAGAGATAGAGAGAAACAGACATCTATGTAGATAGATTTAAGGATAGAGGAATGGATACACGGTGGGGATGGTTGGGCAGGAGGAAGAGAGAGAGAAATAGCCACTGGAGTAAATGCCAGATACGAAATTGTTCTAACTTTGTATATATTAGAATTACTAAATCCTTCATCAGACTTCAAACCTTATTTTCCTTATTCAGGGATGAAGAAAACACATACACATTTGAGGATTTCATAAGGTTATGATAATGATTTATATCTGTAAAATTTATGCACCTAGGACTAATATACTTGTAAAGAGAGTTCCATAATTGGTATACTGACCATTAGACATTTCCATATCTGACAGCTTATATTAGCCCATTTTAAAGCTGCATTTATGTGTAGATAAGCCCCTACATTAATGTTTTTATTCTGAAAATTTCACCAATTTCACCCTCACAGCACCACCAGCACCAGTCACTTAATTGCACTAATTATTATTCACACATTAACACCTATTAGTCAGGATGGGTTTCATTTTTTTTTTTTTTAGCATTTTAGCCAGTGTTCAGATTTCACTTACTTGGCAAAAATGACTTGTTATAGTGTTTTTCAATCTGGCAGTATGCCTAAGAAGCCACCACTTTTACTGTCCAAATTTCCTCTTCCAGTCATCATTACACATCTAAAAAGACAATCTGTTAAACTCATTGAAACTTTACAGGGGAAAACGTGAAGTAGAACTTCAGCAGGTCCCCAAATTCTATTGCCAAAGGAATGGTGAAGAATCTTCTAGCAAATTGAGTTCAATTATGTTATGTTTGATATGCAATTACTGGTAAAAATTTCATTCTTTTTCAACCATTATAGACTTCAAAAAGTCAGCATTATTTCATAGAAATTTTAGAAAAGAAACATTTAAGCAAAATGTAGGGGTGTGACATGACTACATTAAATCCCAAATATGACATATACTATTGAAGATGCCTATACTAAGAGATTGAAAGTATTCTTAAAAATGTGGACGCATATGGTAATAATGAAGTATAAGTTAATCTTAAATATTACTTGTAGCTTGCTGGGGACACTAATTTAAGAGCTGGCATTGACTAAGAGGCTATTGTATTCATTACCATTTAGTGAACAATATTAGAGAGTAATCTTCTTTTCTAAAACCCTGTACACTGAAAAATATTTCTTGGTGGTTCAAAATGTAAGTCATTTTATGGAGTAAAATGTTAAAAGGAAACCACTGGATTTGTATATAACAAAAGTACTAAAACATACCATTCACATTCTCCCATAAACTCAGCTTGGTAGACACAAAGTCTGATAGAACCTGAGAGTTGGAGGAAACCCTCAAAAAAGGCACCAGAGGAGGAGAGGTTGGAGATTCATGAGGGGAGAAAACCACTCCCTGACACTCTGTCCCCCATTTAGTTCATTTCTCTTTAGACCATGGAAGTCCCTACTTGTAAATCTGTCTTTGGATAGAATCTTAAGCTGGGCTGACTCCATTTAAAAAAGAAAAGTTAAGCTTTTCTCTTCAAAATATTCTAGATTCTGGATACCTTGTTCCAAGGCAGTTAGTGCTATAGCATCCCAAGGGATTAACTTTGAAATCTTTGGGCTCCACTAACAGCTGGAGCAAAGGCTTCAAGGAACCCAGATGGCACCTGCAGCAATACACCAGTACAGGTCACGGAAAGTGACTACCAGATCAGTGGACAAAACCAACATCAAAGAACACAAGTCCCTATGACTATGGTCACATATGACCAGGGGGAGTACTTTGAAGGTGACTGTAAAGATATGGAGCAATGAAGCATGTAGCATTTTTCCTAGGATGAGTTCACAAACTTAATTGTCAGACTATGTATATAGGAAATGGCAAAATCATGAAAGCTGCGAAGACTCATAGTCTACTACCTGTAAGCTGGAGAACCAGGAAAGCCAGAGAGGAAATTTGGCTTAAGTCTAAAAGCCTATGAACCAAAGGGCTGATGGTTTAAGTACCAGTCTGAGCCTTCCCCAGAGTCAGTACAGCTGATGACCTTGAACAGCAGAAGAAGAAGATCCCAGCTTAATCACAGAGCAGTGAACGTCCTCTTCCTGTTCTGCTTCGGCCTTCCTAGGCTTGGAAGATGCCTGCCGCTATTAGTGACATGCATCTTCTTAACTCAGTTTACCTATGCAAATGCTAACCTCTTCCAGAAACATCCTTACAGACACACCCAGAAGTGATGTTTTACAAGCTCTATGGGTCTTCCTTAGCCCAGCTAAGTTGGCACACAAAATTAGGAATCACACTAGAAATCATCTGGATTGGTTGTGGTTAAGTAAAAATAAGATCACAGTGTGGAGAGGAATCAGATCCAGCCAGGCCAGGGCCACTGAGACCCAGGGAGACGTGAGAGCCAAGTGGCTGCTGAAGGGTCCTTTTGGAGTGGTAACTTGGGGGCTATTCCTGATCAGAAGAGGACTCCATAGATATGAAATGGCATCCAGAAGGAGTGAGAGAGATTGTTGGAGTCACCTCGTGAAGCTTTTTCTGATTCCTCACTTCTGGAGGGGGGTTTATTCTGGCTGTCCTCTCTTAGAACCTATGGTGACTACACACTCATTCTTCTCTCCCTTTACATGCTAACTTCCAGATTGGGTATTTATTTGTCAGTCTCTAGTGCATTGTTTTACAAAGTGCAAGTTCAAAATAAATAATTGAAATTAATTGGAATATAAGTGGACTAAATGAGTTACACAGCTCTTGAGTTTTGTTTGTTTCTTGTGGTGCTTGTCAGACTTGGTTTGGCAATTTAATTGAATGGCTTAGGATGCGATGACGATGATGCCAAGGTCACACGTTCAGTCCTCGTATCAGCTGCCTGCTGAGCTCTATTTGATGGCCAGAGTCCATTGGCTAGCTGTCTTAAAAATGTATGACTTTGGGCACCAGAGGATGAGAAGAAATAAGGGAGATCAGAGGAACCTCATCAGGTCTGGGGGACAAAGCAACTCAGAGTCACTGACTTACAATCAGTGGGTATTTTCTCAGAGGGTCCTGTTGTTTCCTTCGGGAATTCTATTTCAAACATTACAATGTTAACCTATGACAAGTCCTGGAAAAGAATGAGCCATAGATAGAACTTGGCAGCATGATGGAAAAGAGGGTAAATCATTGAAAGACCAAAGCTTGAATCTTTTTTATGCCACTTATAGCTAATGCAGTTACTTGGACAAATATGTCACCTTTCTGAGCCCCAGTTTTACTATTTTCAAAAACTTTTTTCAAGGGATTATTGTAGGTATTAGAGGAGAAAGTGTCACAAATAGACACTTAGTAAAAATCAGACATTAGCAACAATTTAGAATTGCAAGTGGACCGACAGGAAGTGGCTGACTGCAGGGGAGAAGAGCTGGGATCTCAGAATCGGAGTGTCCTGGCTGTCAAGGATCTCAGCGATAAATCCGATGCTGAACTTCACTGATAAGAAATTGAAGAATCTCAAATTTGAGAGCCTTGCTTGGTAGTCACAGAGTGTCAGAGCTAAGGCTAGAGCCTTCATCTCCATGTCCAATCTCAGTGCTCCTTCAAGCTTAGCAATGGGAGGCAGTATGAATTCTAACAAGGGATGTCATAGTATTTAAAATGTTTTAGTGAGGCCTCTGCTAACCATGAAAAACATTGTAATTTGGTTACTTAATTCAAACAACATTTATTGAGTGCTTGCCGTATGTCTGACACTGTCCTAGATACTGGATTGTTTGGGATGTGTTAAGATAAATGCAAAACAGGCCCTGTCCTTGCGAGGACAAATCTCTAGAGAAAGATTATTGTGTTAAAAAAAAAAAAGAAAAGAAAAGAAAAAGAAAAAGAATGCAGTTCAATGTAGTAAAATCCCAAGGAAGAGTTTGCATAGTAAAGGATGTCCTGGAATTTCCCAGGAAGAGGTGATATTTGAGCTATATCTTCAGAGCAGTTATACTATGTAATACCAGTGCTATCAGTGGCTGCATGGCTCTTCCCCTATAATTCACCCTTAGAAATGCCTACCAAAGAGTACTTGAAGAAAAACTTACCAAAATTCTGCTCAATGTATTATTTATGTGTTTGGTTGCTCTGTGACCATTTGGTAACAGAGGTGACCTTGAGATTCAAACGAAGCAAACAATCCAAAATTCCATTAAGGGGCTTTTGGAAACCTTGGATAGCCTGATAATAGCAAAATTCCTACCTTTAGGGAATTTGCAAGGTTAATATCCAGGTGCCTCAGCTCTGCATGTCTGAAGATACCATCCAGTGAAAACCTATGTAACTTTACTTTTCTTCAATGTTTACATTATTCTCATTCTTGAAAGAGGAGGGTGGATTTATAACCATCTTTGATCAGCACGTATACCCACCTTCTCCTGGTCTTCTTGTCTTGTAGCCATTTGTGATAAGAAGTCTTCATTCAGCAAAAACTACCAGAATGATTATTCTTTTGTATTTGCTTGGAGGAGCCCATGGCTAGATAATATTTTTATTGGCTAAAGAATACCTCATTGTTGTCTTAACTTAAAAAAAAAAAAGAGTGTTACAAACTTGTTGAACATTACTTCAATATCATCTGCTTGCTACTTTTTTGTGATCTTAGGTCATTCTCTTTATTTACTAGCTTTGATTTGTGTAGTTTTTGTTCAAAAGAGTTTCCCTCATTTCTAAAACACTACAAAAATTAAAGCTGACCAAAATAATTTGATGCTTGTCCTTGGTACTCATGTTAAAATTCAAGATGCAAGAGTTTGTATTATGTATCATATTATATTTTGTGTTAACATTATAATAGATGAATTTTTTTAAAAGGATATATTTGCAATGTTTTTTATTTCTGATGAAATAGATCCCCTAACTTGAATAGAGGCAATGTCCTGCGTAAAACAAGATAATTGCTAAAAAGATTCTGTTTGGTTTTTCAAAAAGAGGGTGAAAAAGAGAGGAAAAATGTTTTGTTTACATGACCAATATTCCTGATTTTTACAATGGAAATTAATAGCCCTGACCTTAAAAACATAAAATAAAATAGAAAACACAAAACAGCCACCATTTTCAATTTTTTGAACCAAATACATGAGGTATTGGTTTGGTGGCTTTATGTTAGGTTAATGTAAAGGTTGTGTTCATTTCACTTACTGTATAATTAGGAGTTGAGTCCAAATCCCAGAGTGAATATGGCAAGGATTTTCTTAAGGCTACACTCTGGTCTTCTTCAAATGGTCTTCTTATTTCTTGCGTTCCTAAAATCAAAAAAGTTGAGCATAAACAAATAGTAGATGACCTTTATGAGTAAAACATCTGAGCATAGGAAGATTAATTGACCCCATCAGCCAGTCATTAAATCAAATAGGAGCTTTCCTTGTACTTTTAAACCTCCGATTTACAGGCAGGCAAATTGTGTAAAAATGTTGGTAATGCAGTGACGCCCAATGCCACTGGGCTTTAGAAAGCTGACAGTTCCTGTAAAATAGTCATTAAACAACCTCTAGAAGAGACTCATCAGCAGATGCCCCCAGGTGAAGGAGAGAGAAAGCTGAGAGAATGAAGGAGAATCTAGCATCTTAGCATGACTGAATTAAACAGAGCATATTATGCTGATTTCAGAGTCAGCCCAGTAATTTAATTTTCAGAGCAGTTCCTTTGATTGTAGCAACCATTTTATGAAACATTAATAAAACTTTGTGTGTGAGTGTGTAACACACATCTCTTTTCCATTTCATTAAGAAAAAGGAGTCAACATATTCAAATTTGCTGGCCATTAGTTCTGTAAATGCCAAAAAAAGAGATATTATTGTTGCTATTTTTGAAAGAGCAAAGAAACAGAACACAGCTCCCACTGTATTATTCCAGTGTAAGCACAAAACAAGAAAAAGGAGATAAAGTATATGAAGTAATCATGTGTTAGTCTATAGGATTTCACATTACTCTGAGCTAAATCATACTGTAATGTAGAATCCAAATGCAAGTCTGTACCTCTTGTATAATGATAACTATGGTGCAGCCAAATTAATTGTAGAATATGCAATTCTGGCCCTGTGTAATAAACAATTTATTAGACTTTCATGGCAAAGGGATATTTCTGGAGCAGTATACACAGTTTTTGTATGATTCTTGTGATACATTTTGAATAACAGGGAATTCACAGGTGTGAACGTATTAAAGAAAGAGGAGACCTTTAGATAATTAATATAGATGTGCCTCACTTTACAAAATATGTGTGTTGTTGAAATGAACATGATAAAACTATGTTTTTGCAAGTTAACTCATATTTTCTCATTTATTTCTATCATAAAACTGAAGATTCATTCTCACTGACGTAATTTTTGGCCCAAAGACAATAATCGCATTTAAAAATGAATCAACCCTTTTAAATCAGTGATAAATTTTATATTCAAATCCAGCAATTATCCTTAGCCTATGCTTTTTTTGGTATAATTTTCTCTTCTGTTTTCATTATGCTACCCTTATTAGTTTACCTTTATTGTTAATGGCTTGTATTCCCCCCTTCAAAAAAATAAACATATATAAATATACATATGTAAATAAACAAATCATAGTGAGCTTTTGAAGCAACATATAAATAAAAATAAGATTTGTGTTAATAAATAGGAAAAAATAAGCCCATAAGGTCACAGTAAAGATGTGGAGAATGTTGCATCGGAAGCGGCTCTGGAGAGTAGCCGCTGACTGCCGACCTCCCTAGGTCACTTGGACTCTTTGGGACTTAGTTTTTCTTCATCCTAAAATTGATAAGGTTAACTACGGTTTTTTGTTTTTTGTTTTTTTTGAGACAGAGCCTCAAGCTGTCACCCTGGATAAAATGTCATGGCTTCACAGCTCACAACAACCTCCGATTCCTGGGCTCAAGCGAGTCTCCTGCCTCTACCTCCCAAGTAGCTGGGACTACAGGCACCCGTCACAAAGCCCGACCATTTTTTGGTTGCAGCCGTCATTGTTGTTTGGCGGGCCCAGGCTGGATTCGAACCTGCCAGCTCAGGTGTATGTGGCTGGCGCCTTAGCCCGTACAGCCACAGGCGCCGAGCCAACTAGTTTTTTTAATGTTTCTTTCATGGTAGCTCTGTGATGCTGATAAGGGTGTTGACTATGTTGTCATGGTTTAGGGCTGTCTATGATTCTTGATGCGCTTATTAGTAATAATGTCTTTGTTAATCTTTTGGCAGTTTTTCTCCATAGTAATATGGACATCATTAAAAAGACCCATGATCATTTTTTATTATATCCAGGAAGGTCATTTTCCAAAGGGTGTGTATGTGTTTAATGGATTATTCCTATATTTCATTTGTAATTTTGTGTGCTTATGGGTTTTCTCATATTTCTGTTACATTATAAAATATCCACAATGTTTCCATCCTAAGCTAGACCTTGATATTTGTTTCTGTATTTGGGATTCAAAATAACATCCACTTTTAGCATATGATTTTAATTCTCATTGGTATTACTTTTGTATATGAAAGTCTGCAAAAGATTGTCAGATTTCCTTCATTTCCTTACACCACACATTAATTAACTCTTTAAGTTCTGTATTCTTACAACATGAATAACCTGTTAGTAAAATCATAAAGGTTCACACTTAAGTCTATACTTAGGCGCATCCTCATCACCAACTGTAAAATACCCGTAGGATTAAGTATCACATATTCAGGGAAAGAGGGAGATGAAAGTCTGCTGTTTAACAGGTTTTCATTTGCAAGAGATTTTATTAAGAGTGCCTTTGCTATGTGCCAAGATAGAAATGCTTGAGTATAATTCAAATTTACACAAAAGAAAATTCCATTCAAATCTAAAGATAGAATATTTCTATTTCAAGTTACTTGCCACTGAATTACCGAAAAGAATTGAAAGATAGCAATCCGAAATCCTAAATGTATGAAACAAGCCTTCAAACAGTTGAAAAAATAACACTCGCAAATTCCTGGGGCTGTGGTTGACAGCAGAATAAGGCCAACTGTTCAGCTGGGTTAAGGTTAATTCCATGGTGTGTGGCAGGAATACAGTCAACACCAGCCTCAGAAGCAAATCCAGATATTGTGTGTGGCCATTTTCTTGTGATACTTGTAAAGGAAAGCGTAGCGTAGACAACCCAGTGCCAGCCCTGAGTTACACGATCCATTGGGCTACACTTTTTTCAAAAGTTTAATCTCCATTGTTAGGCCCATGAAGAACAGCCCTGCCCTCTCTATTTCCTTGCAGGGCTGCTTTTGATGGAAAACTTTGCGGATGTTTGTGATATTGCTCAGAGCCCATTGGCAGATGAGCATCTCTTGCTGTGGCCTCCATCATTATTTGCCTGTCTTGTCTATTAACGAGCACTATCATCCCATCGTGGGATGACAGCTGCAACACGTACTCAGGCGCAATAAACAGCTAAATGAGGCGCACAGCAATTTCACTTGTCACCAGCGCCCTCGGCACGACTGGCTGCACAGCTTGATGCATAAATTCATGAGGCTGTTGCATATGATGGAGTATGCTTGGCTGAAAGAGGTGATGGATAGCAGGGCAGCTAAAAATGGCCATCACCTTGACTCTGTCAGGACATTTTTTAAAACTACCCCATCAGCTTTCTTGTATTCAATGCACTATCATAGCACAGAAAACTAAGGGACTGATTTGATACTTTTTTTCAAGAAAGACTTTTGGGGATTTTCTCTTAAAGGAGGTACCACATACTGAGGTGGTTTACATTTATTCATCATTAGCTTTGATGCTGCTAGATTAAGCTATGTTTAAGAGTAGCATTTACTCCTGCATAAAAAACTCAGAAATCAGTTCACATCTTAATAATGGTCGAAAAAACTAGCATTTAAGAATATGTCCAAGTTATGCAGTAGAGTTGTGGTTTGGTTAACATGAGATTTGAAGAATTTAAATGTATGGTATAGCATATTCAAACTGACAAATTCAAGACATAGAACTTGTATACAACTCATTCTAACACTAACTAATATTCTGGAGTACAGTATTACATCATGTTGGTAATGAATTTTCTAATCAGTATACAAAACACAGGCAAGTACTAATACATTGTAAAAGTTCTCACATCAAAGAGATAATGTATTGGAGACCTTAAAAATGCCGATGATATAATGCATTAATTTTTCTAAAAATATTCTTTTTAACCTCTTATTCAGCTGCTTGAACTCAAGCCAGAACTCTAACTACCTTAGGTGGGGCCCTGGGTGTCCCATTGAACTGGGCTATACATCCTCTATCCATGTTAGTGGAAGTCATCTAAAGAAGACAAATATAAAGGCAACAAAAGCAATGAGGCAGTTTCCTGCAAAGCTTTATACATTAATCTCTATCACATCGAGATATATATGCACACCAGTGCTAGGGAAGGAAGTCACTTGTTCTCTAATAAAAGAGAAAACCCTTGATAATAAGCAATTAATAAAGTTGTCATGATTAGTTATGCAACTATGAATCAACATGCACGGTAAAAATGACCAATTTCTATAGATAGAAAGTGTCTATGATTTAGTCATAGTGAAAACGCTCATTAATCTGGGTGGTTATGTATTATTCTTATAGCTACTTTCCTTCTCTGCCCTTGCTTTTGTAATAAAGCAGTGAGTCCTGAACAAGAGCTACTGTAACAACAACTCAGATACAAACTTTCCAGACAAGAGCAGTGTTACTAGCCATTTTCTTTGTTGTTCTTACCTTCCCATATCCAGACTCCCATTTTTCAAACTCACATACCCAATCCTTTATATTTAAGAAAAGTATTTTTTAAATAAACTCAGAGGAAAAATGTGGAATCTATAGGGATAAATTTTAGTGTTAATATAAATCCAAAATGTCATGCCAAGTGATGAAAGAAATCCCAAAAGACATAGGAGAAAAATACTCTTGAATTATTTGAAAGTCAGAGGTCTTTTGAAGAAGACTTTTACTTGGTATGATGTCTGCTGATATCCTTATAATACTGCCCTAATACATAATCACCTAGCAAGGCCTGGGAATAGGTGGATCTGATGTAGGAAAGGAGGCTTAAAAATGGTCATTGTAGGCTTGGCGCCTGTGGCTCAATGGGCTAGGGCGCCAGCCATGTGCACCTGAGCTGGCAGGTTCGAATCCATCCCGGACCCGCCAAACAACAGTGGTGGCTGCAACCAAAAATATGGCCAGGCGTTGTGGCGGGTGCCTGTGTTCCCAGCTACTTGGGAGGCTGAGGCAGGAGACTCGCTTGAGCCCAGGAGTTGGAGGTTGCTGTGAGCTGTAATGCTACGGCACTCTATCCAGGGTGACAGCTTGAGGCTCTGTCTCCAAAAAAAAGGTCATTGTAGGGGAAGAGATGGGGAAGAGAAACTTTGAAGAAGTGGGGAAGATAAAGGTGATTTCCTATCAATAAGATCAGACTTAGAGGGCAGCGCCTGTGACTCAAAGGAGTAGGATGCCAGCCCCATATGCCAGAGGTGGCGGGTTCAAACTCAGCCCCAGCCAAACCCCCCTCCCCCCCAAAAAAAGATCAGATTTAGAGAATACTGTGAATGAGTCGGGTAATAATATCTGTTACGTAGCATTGTAAGCCCAGGATTAGTGGGAAGCAAAGGAGGCACTTGACTTGGGTTAAATATTTTAGAAGGTGCAAAGAAAAACCTCAGTGATTAAAATAAATAATATTTTAATGCAATATATTTTAAAATAAAAATTAATGCAAAATATTCATGATTGTGTTGATTCTATTGTAGCATAAACATTGCTACAAGCTTAGTGACTTAAAAAGATCACCCATTTATTATTTTGTAATTTCTGTAGGTCACAAGTGTGTAATAGTATGACTAGGTCTGCTTAGGGTCTCAGAAGGTGAAAATCAAACGGAAGATTACATTTACTTTCCGAGCTCATTCTTGTGAATAGCAGAATTAAGATTACTGTGGTTGTAGGACTGAGGTCCATGTTTCTTTATTGTCTGCTGGTCACTGTCATTCCTCCTTCAATGACACTCATGGCAGTCTGAATTATTCACCTACTTGAAATCACAAGAATGTAAAATCAAGCATCATATGTACTCAGTACTAAATTAAAACTAATAGATTAACAACAATATGCCTACATGAGAGAAAAGCTCAAATTCAAGTGGTAGGGAGTAAAGGGTTGGGTAAGTTACCACCCAATGGGTACATTGCACATTCTTATGATACTTTCCTTAAGAGAATGCTCTCCACATTTGTTCAGGTTGTTACAAAAATACAAAATCTCCCATCTATTCTTACATCTGAATAGTGTTTCATGGTATACATGTACCACAATTTATTTATCCATTCATGTATTGAAGGGAAGTTGAGTTGTTTCCACGTCTTTCTGACTGTAAATTGGGTTGCTATAAACTCTCAAATGCAAGTGTCCTTATGGTAAAATATACTTTTCTCTTTTTGGTAAATACCCAGTAATGAGATTGCAGGATCAAATGGTAGGTCTATTATTAGTTCTGTGAGCAATCTCTGTACTTCTTTCCATAGACAGTGTTCTAGTTTGTCATATAGCCAATGGTGCATGAGTGTTCTCTTCTCTTCACGACTACCCAGCATCTGTTACTTTGGGACCTTGTGGTGTGAGCCACTCTTACCATAGTTAGGTGATATCTCAAAGTGGTTTCTATTTGCATTTCTCTGACGATAAGGAACAATGAAATGTTTTTCATGTTTTTGTTGGTCATTTTTCTGCCCTCATGAGAAAAGATTCTATTCATATCTCTTGCCCAGTTTTTAATAGAGTTGTTTATTCTTTTCTTGTTTGTCTGCTTGAGTTCTTTACAGATTATGTTTATTAGCCCCTTGTTGGATTTGGAGCATGCAAATATCTCCTCCCAATCTGAAAGTTATCTCTTTGCTGTTTTGATTGTGTCTTTATGCAGAAACCTTTTGATTTGTTCAGGTCTCATTTACTTATTTTTTTTAAAGCAACAATTGCCAATGGTGTCTTCATATATTCTTACGAGGCTGATAAGATTAAGAATTTTTCCCGTATTTCCTTCTGTTGTTTTTATAGTTTAATGTCTTAGATTTAAATATTTTACCCAACATGACTTAATTTCTATAACATGCTATTCTAATAACTGAAGACTTGTAATATAGCTTGAAATTTGGTAAAATGATACCTCCAGATTTGTTCTTATTTTATAGAATTGAATTAGCTATTTGAATTTTTATCTGGTTTCATACAAAATACAGAACTACTTTTTCAAGATCTTCAAAGTACGGCTTTGATATTTTAATGGGGATTGCATTACATCTGTAGATAGCTTTGTGTAGTATAAACATTTTACTAATTTTGATTCTTCTAAGCCATGAGTATGATATGTTGTTCCATTGTGAGCATCTTCTGGTCATGATGTATTTTTTTTTTTTATTTGTAGCTGGATTCTGTTTGCTACAATTTTATTGAGTATTTTTGTGTCAATATTCATTAATAATATCAATCTTTAGCTTTCTTTTCGTAAGCTTTCTTTCTTGGTTTGGGTACCAGGGTAACATTCACTTCACAGAAGGAGTTGAAGGGAGTTCCCTCCTTTCCAATATTTTGGAATAGATTCTGGAATATTCGTACAAGCTCTTCTTTGAAGGTTTGGTAGAATCTGATATGAAACTGTCTGTTCCAGGACTTATTTGATGTGGAAATTCTGTTCATGGGTTGTTGAAGTCCCAACATATTATGGTGTTGTTGTTTATCATTTTGTTTAGACTAAGTAAAATTTTGTTTTATAAGTCAAGAGTGCCTGAATTGTGTTCATAAATATTTAGGATTAATCCATCTTCTTATAGTATTATTCCCTTAATCAATATAAAACGTCTATCTTTGTCTTTCTTTACTTTTGTTGCTTTAACATCTATCGTATCTTGTATTAGTATTGCAATTTTCTTTTGGTTTTCATTAATGTGAATATTGTTCCCCAACCATGCACCCTGAATCTTAAACTTAGAGGTTAGATGTGTTTCCTGAAGACAATAGATACTAGGCTTGAATTTTTTTTTCTATCAAATCAGCAAGCCTCAGTCTCTTCAGTGGAAATTTCAAGCTATTCATATTTACTGAGAGATTTGATAAGAACAGTGGACTTCTGTTAATTCTGTTTTGAGGAATTCTGTTGCTTTATTTTATCACTTGGACTTTTGTGGTAAGTAGGTTTTGTCCTTAAGTTTCTGGGTAGCTTTACTCTGCTGGCAGACCATTGCATTGGTCTCTGTGTAGTACAGGTCTGAGAACTTCCTGCAGGGCATGTCTAGTAGTGGCAAATTTCCTCCAAGTTTCCATGTCAGAAAAAGATTAGATTTCTCTTTGAAAAGATTTGATTTTTCTTTGATTATTAAAAAAAAAGATTAGATTTCTCCATGAAATATGAATCTACATTTTGGAGGATACAAAATGCTAGGCTGGAAGTTGTTCTCTTTGAGAGTATGAAAGATGGAAATACACTCTCTTGGTGGTGCCTGTAGCTCAAGTGGCTAAGGGGCCAGCCACATACACTGGAGCTGGAAGGTTCGAATCCAGCCCAGGACTGCCAAACAATGACAACTACAACCAAAAAATGGCTGGGGCATTGTGGTGGGTGCTTGTAGTCCCAGCTACTTGGGACGCTGAGGCAAGAGAATTGCTTGAGCCCAGGAGTTTAAGGTTCCTGTCAGCTGTGATGCCACGACACTCTACCCAGGTTTTGTAGATTTTGAGGCTCTGTCTCAAATAAATGAATAAATAAATAAACTCTCTTCTGGCTTGTAAAGTTCCTACTGAGAAATCAGCTATTAACCTAAGCCTGGAAGCATGTAGAATTTTCTTGTTCATTTTGACTTTGGCCAGACTAATTCAAATATGTCTAGGAGATATTTTGAACTCAGTCATTCTGAGTTTGATAGCCACCTAATAACTAGCCAATGCTTTGGAAATTTTCAACTATAATATCTTCAATTAGCGCTTCCATGCTTTTAAAATTCTCTTCTCCTTCAGGGCTAGTTATGATTCATATGTTTACATCTTTGCATAATCTGCTATCTAAGAAATTGCTCTTCTTTTTATTTATTTATTTTTTGAGACAGAATCTCACTATGTTGCCATTGGAAGAGTGCTGTTGCATCATAGCTCACAGCAACCTCCAACTCTTGGGTTTAAGTGATTCCCTTGCCTCATCCTCTCAAGTAGCTAGAATTACAGGTGCCCGCCACAATGCCTGGCTATTTTCTGTTGCAGTTGTCATTGTTTAGCTGGCCTGTACTGGATTCAAACCTGCCAGCCTTGGTGTATGTGGCTGGCACAGGAACCACTGTGCTACAGATGCCAAGCCAAAATTGCTTGCTTTTGCTCTCTTCTGCCTCTTTAGATGAACTCAAAGTCTTGCCTTTGATTTCAGAGACTCATTCTCTGTGGTTTAATCTGTTGCTGAAATGCACTATTGCATTTTGAAATTCTCTGAATGTCTCTTTCAGTTCTTTAAGCTTCATAATACAGCCTTCCTAATTATGTTCCTATCCTTGATGGCTTTGTCTTTAATTATGTTGATGTCTTGAGACAATTTTTGGACGTTTTTGCTGATTTTCCACTTTCTCTTCAATTCCATTCACCTTATTTGTATCCATATTCTAAATTCCATTTCTGTCATTTTGAAAATTTCTTTATGGTTGGATTTTATTTGCAATGGTTTCTTTATGATCCTTTGAGGGAGTTGATCTATTTGGTTTTTCATGTTGCCATGTTTTTTTCCAGTTTGTCTTTATGTGTGGTTTCTTCTCTCTGCTTTTCTCTCTATTCTTCCTCTTTACCTTTTCTTACCTTAGATCTGGGATATTGGGTTGAACTGACCCTTGAGGGTAACCAAGGTTAGAATATTCTAGTCTTTCTTGTATCCTATTTTATTCCTCTCTCCAAAGACTTGCATGCCATAGTTGCAACTTTCTAAGTGGTGGTATTTAAATATTTTGGGGCTGTGTATTTGTCTTTTCTGAGTATCCTGGACCTTCCTAAGCCTCCAGTTTCTCAACCAAAACACCAAAATTTTAAATAAAGATAGGGCTTAAGACTGAACTTCCTGGAATAGTCCTGACTCACTTCCATTTCCTTGACTTGACCTTTTTTCTGATAAAAACTTTTTGGTTTCATAGAAACAGACAGCTGGACCATATGTCATAACTTGCCACTCTTCATTTTACCAAAATATTATGTGAACATATTTATGTTATTAGCTCAATCCCTTCTTAGATTTTGAAGGCATGATGAGTGTCCCAGTCACATCACACTGGTCTCATTTAGTCATCTCCACAACCTGTCAAGGTGAGTACGACCAGTTTCTATTGTAATTAAGAATACTGGAGAAGGAGGGAGGGGATGAGGGAAAGAAAACAAAAAAAA
>CAUYRH010079609.1:0-14531 GCA_963574655.1 Perodicticus potto
GACACCCAGGTCAATTGAAGCAACATCAAAAATACATTCCTGGGAACCGATCAAATTAAAAAGCTTCTGCACCGCCAAGAACACACTAAGTAAAGCAAATAGACAGCCCTCAGAAGGGGAGAAAATATTTGCAGGTTATACCTCCGACAAAGGTTTAATAACCATAATCCACAGAGAACTCAAACGTATTAGCAAGAAAAGAACAAGTGATTCCATCTCAGGGTGGGAAAAGGACTTGAAGAGAAACTTCTCTAAAGAAGACAGGCACATGGCCTACAGACATATGAAAAAATGCTCACCATCCTTAATCATCAAAGAAATGCAAATCAAAACTACTTTGAGATATCACCTAATTCCAGTAAGATTAGAGGGAGAGGGAGGGTGGGGGGAGTGAGGATAGAGGGCGGGATCACACCTGTGGAACATATTTGAAGGGTTAGGAGAAAACTTCTAAATACGGATCAAAATTTTTCTCACAAAGTAATGAGAAAGTCTCTTGAATGTTCTCGCACTCAGGTTGATGAAAATATCTCTGATTGTATCTGAACCATGTACCCCATGACTGAATTATTGTACACAGATATGATTCAATAAAAAAAATAAAAATAAAAATAAAAAAAAAGATTAGCCCACATAACAAAATCCCAAAACCAGAGATGTTGGCATGGATTTGGAGAAACAGGAACACTTCTATACTGCTGGTGGGAAGGCACACTAATACATTCCTTTTTGAAGGATGTTTAGAGAATACTTAGAGACCTAAAAATAGACCTGCCATTCGACCCTATTATTCCTTTACTTGGTATATACCGTGAAGACCAAAAATCACATGATAACAAAGACATCTGTACCAGAATGTTCATTGCAGCCCAATTCATAATTGCTAAGTCTTGGAAGAAGCCCAAGTGCCCATCGACCCACAAATGGATCAATAAATTGTGATACATGTATACCATGGAATACTATGCAGCCTTAAAGAAAAATGGAGACTTTACCTCTTTCATGTTTACATGATGGATCTGGAACATATTATTCTTAGTGAAGTATTTCAAGAATGGAAGAAAAAGTATCCAATGTACTCAGCCCTACTATGAAGCTAATTTATAGCTTTCATATGAAGGCTATAACCCAATTATAGCATGAGAACATGGGGAAAGTGGCAAGAGAGGGGAGGGGAGGGGAGAAGATGGGTGGAGGGAAGGTAAATGGTGGGGCTACACCTATGGTGCATCTTAGACTGGTTCAGGCAAAATTTACTAAATGCAGCATACAAATGTCTTCATACAACAACTAAGAAAATGACATAATGGCTATGTCAAACCATTTGATGAAAATGTTTCAGATTGTATATGAAACCAGCACATTGTACCCCTTGATTGCACTAATGTACTCAGCTATGATTGAACAATAAAAACAAAATTTTTTTTAAAATCAAAATATATTACATAAGTATTTTAAAAGGTCAAGTGCTTTACCTGAGAGACAGGCACTTGAAACTCCCCCAACTGAATCTCTTGTGATTCACTTCTAAAGAATGTGTCCCCTAAGAAAAGAACTGTCCTTGTCAGTATTGCACACTGACCATTGGCTTCTTACTACTGAATATCCCATTTTACTTTTTAAAATAACACCCTCCCTCTACCATACACACATATTTCTCCCTTCCCATCTTTTCAATGCACTTATATCATGTTTTTTAGTTAAACCAGTATCCATCAGTATGGAAATTCTATTCACAAATAAGATGGTGGTGTACCATGACTGCATTTTCTGCTTTTGTCAACCTGGGTTGACTGCAGTGGCATCATAGCTCACAGCAACCTCAAACTCATGGACTCAAGCAATCCTCTTGCCTCAGCTTCCAAGTTGCTGGGACTTTAGGCACAGGCCTCAATGCCTGGCTAATTTTTCTGTTTAGTAGGACAGGGTCTTGATCTTGCTCATGTTGTTCTCGAAATTCTAAGCTCAAGCAGTCCTCCCACCTTTGCCTTCCAGATTACAGGCATGAGCCATTGCACCCAGCCCTGCATTTTATTTTTTGAACAGCTTTCTAATTTTTCTAATTTTACCAATTGCTTTGATTTTTCTGATTATTTTTCTATTTATCACAAATGCAATCTTCCTTAGAGCTATAGAACTTCTCTTAACTTTTGCAAGCATAATAGGTAAACTATCGATTGCAATTTCTATTGGACGAATCCTTCCTGGAGTCCTTTACCTTCTCAGATTGGTCTCTGGTGGCCCAGGGGAGAGAAGTTATTACAGAGGGCCATAGCAATTACTGTCACTGCTTTATCTGCACCATATCTTAGAGGTAGGGCCTGCCAACAAGTTTAAGGCAGTGAATGAGATCACAAAACATTTAGAAGCATAGAAACAGTTTTATGATGAATGGAATCACAATGTTACTCTTCCCAACAAAAGGAGGTTTGGGATTAAAAAGAGTTTTCTTAACTTTCTGGTATGGTATGGCAGAGGGAGCCTCAGCTCCTATTTGCTGATCAAATATCTGACCAAATGATTGTTCCTGTTCATTTATTTGTATGCTAAATCCTAGGTCATTCATTTCTATAGTGAATCCTTCAGAATATTAAAATTTAATTATTAGGTTAAAGGGCAAAGTTTGGTGAAGAGTCTAAATGGAAAAATCATGTTAATTTTTTTTTCTTGGGACAGAGTCTCACTCTGTCACCTTAGGTACAGTGCAGTGGCATCACAGCTCATAGTAACTTCAAACTCTTGGGCTCAAGCAACCCTCCCTCCTTGGCCTTCCCAGTAGGTGGGACTGCAGGTGCCTGCCATTATAGCAGGCCAGTTTTTCTATTTTTTTAGTAGAGACAGAGTCTTTCTTTGCTCACGCTGGTCTTGAACTCCTGAGTTCAGGCAAGCTACCTGTCTTGGCCTCCCATAGTGCTTGGATTACAGGCATGAGCCACTGTGCTTGGCCATTTTAATTTTTTATAGAGTAATTTCTACCAAGGATCCTAGAATCTTCACTCCACTTGCTTAGATAAACACATAGGACTCCATGACTTCATATCTTAGAGGAGAATATTGACTAAACAATGTGGCCATGCGAATCTTCTAAAGCCCATTTTAAATTCTTAATAACCATGGAACTGGTTAATAGGACAAGCATACTTAATCAATTGTTCTTTTCCCTAAAAACTAAAGTAAGTAATCTTTGGATAATTCCAATTCAGGTTATGACATATTCTGAATTCATGGAGTTTGAATGATTTGTAAAGTAAAAAGTATATATAGTGGGTCTTTTTGTTTTGTTTTCTAGACACTGCCTGAGGCCCTTCCCAGTAACTCAATTATGGCTTCCTTCAATTCAGTAAATTTAAACAACTTGTCAAAGCTGAATTTTATCTCTTTACTTTGAATAAGTAATTATGCACTGAACATTTAATATTAAGCTTGCTCTTTATTTAGTAAAACCAAACAGTATTTGCTTTATGCTCAACAAATACAGTCATAGTAATGGAAACTAAGTCAGTTACTCCCTTTCCTCCTCAACTTCTTTGTAGACCCAGGCTTCTCTTGTCCCTTCGTTCTTCAAAGAACATCTGCCCAGAGAGAAGTCATTTAACTTACTTGATGCCCACATTATGTGGCAATTAGTTTTCAAATTGATTTTTGATAAATACAAGTAGGACATGTGGAATGAGGTAGGAGTGATTAGCTTTGGAGAGACAGGAGTGATAAATGGAAATTTCAGAAATCTCTACTGAAGAGACAAGTATCCCAAGGGTAAGTGGTTCAATCTTGATAATGAAATTGCTTTATAAAATATAATGCTTATTGAGTTCCACTATAGAATAAATAAATTTTTTATGAGGATTCTTGGGCAAAGCTATAACTCAGAAGCTGGAAAAGACAATGCAGATGTCTTTGTGAAAAAATACTATACTGGCATTAATTTGCTGAGAAACGTTAAGTTGCTAAAAAATATACTTCAAATTATTTTAATCCAAGTAAAATTTCAGCCAAGTGATAGGAAGATTTTTTAATGGGCCATGGATGGTTTTCCTTAGAATGCAGAATGACACGGAAACTGCTGACTGGGAACCATATCTCAAACAAACTTCTGTGTTTTCTTTGTGTTGGAAACATCACAACTCTTCCAGCTATTTTTGAAACATACAAGAAATTATCATTAACTATAATTTTCCTACTGTACTATAACATACCAGAACTTTTTCCTTCTACCTAACTATTTTTGTGCACATTATCCAACTTCTCTTTATTGCTCCCTCCCCCATTCCTTTCCCCAGCTCTGGTTAACCACTATTCTATGCTCTTCCTCTATAAGATCCATGATTTTTTTTCAGCCCCTCTTTCACATTTCTAGTGACATGGTCTGCCTAATTTGCCCAAGATACTATAGTAAAGACCCACTCTGAGCTTATATATCATTGGATACATTGGCAATTATCAGGAAATAAGAATTTTAGCTACTAACTGAGAGAAAAGCAAACACTGTTGACTAAAATCAATCTCTTACAGCAAATTTACATCACATAAATTTATTCCTTTTTCTTCAATTTGACTTTTTAAAATTTCAAATTAATATGAGGGTGCAAATTTTTAGGTTACATTGTTCTCACTTCCAGGGTAAAGTTCCATTTGTAAAAGAGCCCCTCACCCAGGGTGTTATACACCCTCACAATGTGCACAGTAAGTGAGATCCCACCTCATGCCCTCCCTCCTTCTGCCAAGCATCCTCCTCCTCACCCCTCCCACTTCCCTCTACCTGCAACCTAGACTATGTTAGTATTTTACTGTTCTTATGAGCATGTAATTATTTATATACTGATTTCATATTAGTAAGGAGTACATTGGATATTTATTTTTTCCATTCTTGCAATACTTTACTAAGAAGAATGTATTTCAATTCCATCCAGATAAATGTAAAAGATGTGAAGTCTCTATCTTTTTAATGGCTGAATAGTATTCCATGGTGTACATATATCACAGTTTGTTGATCCATACAGCACGTTAATTTAGTGGGAAACAACATGCTCTATGTAAATCATGAAAACAGGAGCTCTGGTTCTGTAACACATCACCCCTAACAAGGTCATTCCTTCATTTGAACCTTAAGGCATAATCAAGGTTTTATTTATTTCTGGCTAGTGTCCCTTTTGGTTTCTTTGGCTACTGGAATTATGACTTTCTTAAGCCTTTCCAACTGGGTCTGCAGCTTCCTGAACTGTGGAGGGGAACTCTTTCTTTCATTAAATATTCTTTTTAGACTGAGTTTTGAGGATGAGAGGAACAGAACTGCCTGGAAGCATGAGGAAGACTGGGAAAAAAGAAGGATGAAAATGAGAAAAAGAAAGGTGATTCAGCAATCAGTGCCCTTGAGAAGGCAGGACTGGGGATCTTGACCTCAGGTGACGGCCTGGAACTGACAATGCAGAGGAGCATTCCTTCTTAGGAGAAAGATCAGGTCAGCGGTCCTCAACCCAGATCCTTAACTAATCTGACTGGAGTGGGCCCAGGCTTTCTTGATTTGGATGTTAATGTACACCCACATTAAAATGAAGAGACAAAAAGGCCAAAAAAATACAGATGTTGAGAAGTGGAACATTGAGGAAGAAAGGATAGAGTCCATTCTCTCAATAAAGGGAGAGATGAACTCTTACCCTTACATAGGAACAAGGGTGGGACTTTAAAGCAGGTAAAACATGTTTGAAATGGGGAGTTAAAATGCAATAGGACTTTAGCTAGAAATACCCTTTGATGAGCCCTTATTATCGAGAAAGGATAATTAAATTTTCTAAAACATAAATTTACTTTATATAAATTTACTTTATGCCATTATGTCTCCATATAATGTATATAATAGAGGAAACATATTTATTTGTTGATTGCACTTGTGAATTTTGACTAACTGTGAATTAAGGCAACCAAAATATATAAATACATATCTTTTCCTAAAATATGTATTTGGGGAAACATTTACGTTTGGGAATGTACGAATGTTCTTTTCCGGGTTTATTTGGTTTGGTTCATTGTCAATGTTCATGTGGGGAAGTGGGACTGCGTTTGATTTCCCACTTTCCTCCAACATGGCCACAGAGAAGATAAAAAATGTTGTTATAGATTAAATTTAATATCAGGGCTTCTTGCACAAATCAGTACCATTGCAATCTAAGAAAAAAGTTATTCAACCTTGGAATTGGAATTTGCTGCTTTTTTTTTTTTTATAGCATTTTGTAAACTATATATAGCCAGTTTCCTTAAAAGGGAAATTCTTGTGTGTCTCCTAGGGCCCAGAATTCTATGTACCAAGATTTTAAATACTGATTCAACTTTTCTTGCACTGTTCAAAACTATACCATGTGTTTAGTAATTCTGTAAGTCTGACAAACTCATAATGTGAAGATCTGAACACAGCAGCTGTTTACCATTTCATGCTAATTAAATGCTATTTCCATCATTGTCAGTTTTCCTCTTTTGCCTTCCACTCAGCTAAGTACAAATAACAGAAAGGCACAGGTAGATGATAGGGATTATGTTATGTACACATCACCAACTGATGAGGCTCAAGCATAAACACGTTTTGGAGTTAAGATTCAAGTGCTTCATTATCTGATATAATAAGGTCTGATACCCAGGTGCATTTAATTTTGAGCTATCCGAGGAGCCCTACTGCAGAGCGAGAACATCCCTGGATCTGGAGATGCAAGGTGAGGTTTTCCCTAGTCCCACAGCTAACCATAGTGTGTGACTTTCAGTGAATCCTTGCACTTCCTACCTCTGTTTCTTCACGTGTAAAATGACAATGAAAGCACCCTCCATCCCTGGGTTAGTAAGATGAATGGAATGATGTACGTACAGTTTGTTTCAACCTGAATTATCTTCAGTTTGATTCATTTCCTTTGGAAATGCCTTATGTTTGCAGGTTGAGCTTTCTGAAAACAAAGCACGACTGTATGCAGAGGGCTCCGAAAGGCAATATTAAGGTGCATAAATTGTCAGAGTTCCACAGGTATACATGGGTTATTGTCAGAGTGCCACAGGTATACATGGGTTAAACAGCAAAACTCCAAACTAACGGCTTATAGATTATATTTTAGTTCTGTAATTATTATCCTCATAAATGTTAGCATTTCGCATTGTCATGTATAAACAACGGAGAACAGAATATTTAAAATAGAACTTATGAATATACTTCTGAAAAGAGCTAGCCCACTTAAGGTTCTTTTCTTTCTCTAGTGTTGATGTTGGTGCCATGAAGTTATAAGAAACATATGAGAGAAATTATACAAAAAAAAGTGAGAATTTTTTCCTGCCTCACCATCACACATGTGAGCCCCAGACACAATTATCCTTTTAGAATGTATTACAGATGCAGTGCTTAGCAAATGGGTGCAAGATGTTTGTTCAGATATAAACGTGCAGGCCGACGCTAGGGGAAGTTGGCAAAAGCCTTTAACAGGCAACATTTCTAGACGGTTGCCAACTCAGATCATTTTTTTCCTCTGAAGGGTTCTGGCAGCTGTCTTCCATCTCTTCAGGTTATACTTATAATTGGTTGTTTCCATGGAAACATGGACTTTAAACCATAGTATTCTTTATTAACTAGTTATAAAATGGAGGTGTGCCCTGAGCAAAATGAGATTTGGGAGGTAATAGCAATTAGGATAAAAAACCTACATGCGTGCCTGTGTGATGCTAATTCTGCAAACAAGAGCCACACACTCACAATTTATTAGTCCAAGTGTTGATGAACATGTATCCTGACTTCCTTCTGGAATATTTTATTTAACAAAGGGCTCTGGTTTCAGATTTATTTATTTGTTGTCCAGTTTTATTACCATCATTACTATTATTTTTTAAGTATAGGAACAAAACCTTGGCTCAGATTTTGCAATAAGGAAATGCATGACATGTTGCAGGTATCTACTTTTAACCCTGACAGATAATAAAAAATGAAACCTGTTCTAAGCTTATTTGTTAAAAACCCAGTAATTTCAAGTGGAAAATTACATAATCAGACTACAGTTGCACCTGCATGTCCAGAGTCTCTGGTGTGTCCAACGCAAAATTGACAATGAATGGAATGTGGGAAAATAATCAAGATTCTTTGATAATATAATTGCAATGAGGTTGCCTTGACTTGACCTTATCAACATGTAAAAAGACTGCTATCATTGTTTTTAATTATAAAAAATATGTGCCTCAGATATTCCTGGCTCATAGCCCATTCTCATGCCTCACTGAAATTACAAATTAACTGAAACAAATGTGCAATAACTGGTTTTTGTGAAATCTATACCTTTCTCTACCAAGTGATGTGAATCACTGACATCTAGCAGCCTAAATCCATTTCTGATTCCCATTATGGCCCATCCCTAAAGAATGAAAAGCTAATGAATAATAAATATCACAGATAAAGTCAAGAATCAAAAATGCAGATTTTTGCTTGATGTGATGGAGGTAAAGATTGGGAAAAAATTTATGAGATAGTATATTCCCCACCAGCTCCCCTCCATCTTTGTCTTGTTGTCTGTCTGTGTTGGGGGGAGGGGTGAATGTGGGACAGTAATTTCCAAAAACATGATAGAGCTATCAAAAATACGTGATGTGAACACACATGTCATAAATTACACAAGATAGTATTTTCCAGCAAATGAAAAAGAAAAAGCCCAATTCCAAGTATTTTTGTGCTATCCAATTATTTATAGCCCATTAATCACCACATTTTACCCATATTTCTTGCCCAGTGCATGTGTTCACTCACACACTCTTTGTATTGCTCAGTGCACAAATGTCCTACCTTTCCACTTTGTTATTTGGTATTTACACTGTGATCAATTGTGATACTTTTTTCATAGTTTCAATTATTTAAAAATTACGTCAAAATGTTTCTCTGTTTTCTACCTATGAATCTGTTGAGGGCTAAAGTTTTCACAACTCTACTTCTTTCCTCACTTGCTTCAGAATTTCTAGAAGAGAGAGAAAAACTGGACAGAAGTTTTTGTGTCCTAGAGGTCAAGAGAAACTAGTGAACCCTCACCTCTGGGGCAGTTCAGGACCATGGACAACAGCCAAAAATGTACCTACTTCTACCTCTAAATTCAGTAGGGAGAATCAGAGAAGACAAAAAAAAAAATTGTTGCTTTCATACTTGGTAATTACTCATTGCTTCTTATTAAATTATTATTGTTATTATTTAAGTTTATTTAAAAACTCCATGCAATCAAATTAATATAGTTTCATTAAAGCAACATGACCTTAGAAAAACAATAGACTAACAGTTAGATTTATCAAGCCAGTACAGAAATATGGACTCCACATTATGCTGGGGGCTTGCCAAGCTCAAAGATGGAATTCACAAAGGTAGAAATCGATTCTGAAGTTCAGAGCCAGGAAGGTGAACCAGGGAATGGAGCTCACAGGAGAGCAATAAAACCTGAAATAAAACTATTATCTAGGTCAACATATACAATAGGCTAAATAATGATCCACCAACATATATCCATGTCCTAATCCCACAAACCTTGGAACATGCTTCCGTCCATGGTAAAATGTATAGATCAAGGTAAGGATATTGAGAGAAGAAAATTACCTGGGATCCTCCAGGTAGGCCCCCGTAGCCTCAGAAGTCCTTGTAAGAGGAGGGTAGTGGGTCAGAGTCAGTAACAGGAGATGTGATGATGGGGTGAGGAAGGGTCCGAAGTCAAGGAATGAAGTGGCCTCTTGAAGCCTCCCCACAATTTAAGGAAACAGATTTTCCACTCAAAACCTCAGGAGGAACACAGTCCTGCCAACGCCTTGATTTACACTTTTGACCTTCAGATCTATAAAAGAATAGGCTTATATTTTTCAGTCACTATATTTCTGGTAATTTGCTGCAGCCTCCTTAAAAAGCTAATAAAATATATGCAAACAGAATCCATGTGCAAAGAGAGGGAAAGGGGATGAAGGAACATGAGACCACTGGGGATCTGTATGAGGGGAGACACCCCACAGCTTTGCACTCTTCTGCCCCCTGGATCAAATTGACCGAGATGTCCAGGAAATATCTTCTCCCCATATGACTCCCTTTCCAAGTAGAAAGGATTATATAGGAGTGTGTCAACCCCACATTTCATTTATATACCCTTGCCCTGCTATTAAATGACAGCAGCTATCAATATGGAGCTCAGTAGATTATAATCTAGGTCACTGATAATTTCTTTCATTATGTAAAAATTCTCTGAGTTTTGGGAAAATGTTTATGATAAAATATGAATACAGGAAAGCCCAACTCAATAAGGTTGGATGGAAGTGAATGAGTGTAATGCAGGTAAGGGAACATTTTTTTAAAAAATTAATCTGGCCTTTTCTTTCTGTTTAAATTTCAGGCATTTAGATCTTGAAAAGAAAGGTCATAAAATTTCCACAACTGTGCTTCTCTATGAAGGTCTTTGGAGAACTTAAGCAGTGCTCAAAGACCACATGTCAAGCTAGAGATGAAAAGAAGCAACACAGACTAAGAAGGGGAATTAGGAAGGGTGTTTGGTGGAGGGGGTAGAGGTGGGTAGACGATTAATAAAAATGAGCTTTTTCTGCCACTAACTCCAATCATGAACTCTTTGTCAGATTGATACCCTGCAAATATCTTTTCCCATTCTGAAGGTTTTCTTTTTGCTTTACTTGTGTCCTTAGCTGTGCAGAAGCTATTCATCTTAATTAAGTCCCGTTTGTTAATTTTTATTGTTGTTGCAAAGGCCGCTGAAGTCTTCCCGTAATTAAAAACACACACTGATTTAAATTAGTAAGAGTTTTTGTTCTCCTAGCAAAAAGTCTAGTAGCTACTTGTTGGAGCATTGCCTTGGTGCTGCCCTCTCTGCTGTTTTCTTGGGCTTTGCCTCATGGTCAAGACTTGGCAGCCAGAATTCCATGTACCATTGCTGTATTCAAGGTAGTTAAAATATGGGAAAGAGGGGTATCAGATGCACTTGTTCCTCTTATTAGGAGAGCAAAGTTCTCCTAGAAGCCCTTCCTGTGGCCTCTCATTTTTTATTATTGGCCAGAACTGGCTCACATGGCCCTTCCCAGATGCAAGGGCAAGTGAGAAGTCAGAGGCCATGATGTTCCATTACCCCGACCGGGCACCCTGCGGCCCTGAATAAAATTAGGGTTTGGATGGGAAGAAAGCACAGGCAAGTGAGTACTGGGAGGCAGCCTGAAGAATTGGCCTGGCACCTAGTTACTAGTAGTTAAATATATATTTTTGTTTTTTCCTTTCTCCACTAACAAATGGAACAAATCCATCCAGGTTTAATAGTCTGTGATTCCATATAGATTATCAAATTATAATCAGAAGTAAATACTATAGTAAAAAATCTTTAAACTGACCTTTTGGAAGGTGAATAAGAAAATGAAAAATCTGAATCACAAAATGTTTTTAACTGTTTACTTTGAGATGATTTCAGATTGCAAAAATAAAAAAGAAAGTTTCAAAAATAGCAAATGGGGTCTCATATACCCTTTAGTGTGCTTTCCCAAATGTTAACATATTATATGACAATAGTCCAATTCTCAAAACCAGGAAGAAAATATTGTTGTAAATATTATCAATGACTCACCAAATCTTTATTCAAATGTCATCAATGCCCACACTAATGTTCTCTTTTGTCCAGAATCCAGTCCAGAGTTCCACTGCATTTATTTGTTATGTCTCCTTAGCCTCCTCCAATCTTGCTATGGAATTTTTTTTTTTTGAGACAGAGCCTCAAGCTGTCACCCTGGATAGAGTGCTATGGCATCACAGCTCACAGCAACCTCCAATTCCTGGGCTCAAGTGAGTCTCTTGCCTCCACCTCCCAAGTAGCTGGGACTACAGGTGCCCGCAACAATGCCCAGCCATGGAATATTTTTAAAGATAGAAATTTTTACTATTTCAATGTAGTTACCACAAGAGAGCCACTCATTTTAAAGTCCTTTGTACTTGCCATATTGAATTTAAAAATCACATTACTTATGTGGTGCCTGTAGGATTAAATTGTTGACTTGGTTGATCATCATTTCCATGAGTACACTTTGAATAGAAACTCTATATGAAGAAGCTACAGATGAACAGGGCACGGATTAATGAAGGATTTTGGCATCTCATATTGCATAATACTAAATTTCTCCTTGGGAGGATTTCCCTGCTCATAATACATACATTCATCACGGTGGCGCCCGTAACTCAGTCGGTAGGGCGCCAGCCACATGCCCAAGGCTGGCGGGTTTGAACTCGGCCCAGGGCCTGCTAAACAACAATGACAACTGCATACATTCATCACACCATAGTGGGTTGATTTTGAAGGCACCAGATGGATGTACTCAAGATACATGCAGGAGTAGAGATAATTAGCTAAACTGATACAGCGTTATTTATTCAAGAATTCCAGTACAGAGAGCTGAGTGTCCCTGGAATTGCAGACTTCTCTGCTCCCCTGCCAGGGGGCAGCTGGTGGCACAGAGAGTTGCCTGTCAAAGGCCATGTGGCCAGTCAGCAGAGAACACAGGAAGGCCTCTCCCAGGAGCATCTATGCCTCTAGGTTGGGTGGCTCGTCTGTTCATGGAATTAGAATGATTTATGACTTTGGCAAATATATTTAAATATCATGCCAATATTTTGGATCAATACCTGGGAACATTTCCCTCAACAGTATATCTTATTGACTCACAATGTTTGTTGTTTTGACAAATTGAGCCTTAACTGCCCTCAAATGGAAGTCAGATGGATCAAAATGTCCACCTTCTGGGCTTTGATGTGTATCTACGGCTCTACTCTTTAGTCTACACCGGCACCCACCGTTGGGGGCACAGTGCTCAGGGGTGCAGAGCTGAGCAGAGTCCTGCCTGGCCTGGTCCTAATAGAGAAATATGGCAAGTTGTGAGTGCACCACATAGTGCGTGTTTTATCCCCACCTCCGTACAACCTCAGAACAGGACAGTTCACCATCATTTGGACTCTTTACTAAGTTTCTATTTCAGAGGTTAAGAGTTAACTAATCTGTGACAATGCTACTCTTTAGGCAAAAGATAGGACTTGCCTTTACGTTTTGCATGCTACCCATTGGATATCGTCCATGGGAAAAAAAATAACTTAAAGGTATTCATTTTCCTGTCATTCAGGTAAAGATGACAACAACAAAAAAACCCTCACAAATTTCTGATTCTGACCCTGTTAAACTGTAAATTTGTTAATCAAACCAATGGGACATATATCTTTTAAGTACTACTATGAAGCTGAAGAGGAAAAAAAAACATGACAAAATACAGTAAATTTTTCTTGAGGCAAATATGACGAAAGGTATTATTAACAAAAACATATGAATGTTGTAAGATTTCTTGCTATATGTATGCACATCGCTTCTTTTTAGATTAAAATGTTACTTTATTCATAATCAGATACAGTAGAAGCTACTAGGTACATGTGGTGTGTGTCTGGTCTATGAAAACTAGGTCAACTTAAGGAGGCGGTCAGCGTAGGGGGTGGTCAGTATAGGGGATGGTCAGCTATAAAGGTTCTACTGTGATTATTTCAGTATTATCTGTGCGTATGCTTTCCAGGGGCATTTGTTTTTGTTATAAAATATGTATTTTCCCCACAGCATGATGTTGTTGGAGCCTCAGTTTTACACATGTAACTAATGGAATAATGTTGAAAATAACAGCCAAGTTAGCAAAGGCGAGCAGTGAGGAATGAAGATACAACTTCTCCGAGAACTTGCTTACGTTATATTTTAGTATAATGAACCTCCTCTGAGATTTTCATCTTGTTTTTCTATAATGTACTTCTTGGTCTTATTGCCTCAGCTTTTCCTTATCCCTAGAGTCTCCCTGTGAATTTGCACTGAATATTCCTTGTGCTTTTGGGTGTGAGAGGTGTAGTTCCATGTAGCTATGTATAGCCTGCCTTACATGGCAAACACGCTCCCTGGAGGCAGACACAGCCCCAGAATTAGCAAATCTGAGGCCAATCTTAATTTTGGTCCTGTGTTGTGCTATGGATATGAACCTTAAAGCAAAAGAGTGTTAAATTGTTTCATAGTCACTGAAGACAAACCTTTAAATCAGAATTAGTCATTATCATCATTGGTGTGAGAAGGAAAAGCTTTTAGAGAAAAGCTGTCCTCTGCTCAGGTGGTCCTGCTTATGAACTAAGATTATTCTACAGAAGAACAGTTTCAAGCATCGGTCTGGGTGAATACTTCATGAGGAGGACCCCCAAAGCAATGGAAGCAGTATCAAAAATATACTACTGGGATCTGATGAAACTAAAAAGCTTCTGCACCACCAAGAACACAGTAAGAATTGCTAGCAGACAGCCTTCAGAATGGGAAAGAATATTTGAAAGTTATGCCTCTGACAAAGGCTTAATAACAAGAATACACAGAGAACTCCAACGTATTTGCAAGAAAAGAACAAGAGATCCCATCTCAGGATGGGCAAAAGATCTAAAAAGAAACTTCTCTAAAGAAGACAGGCACATGGCCTTCAGACACATGAAGAAATGCTCATTATCCTTAATC